>CAIGQQ010026629.1:107864-120685 GCA_903798035.1 Danio albolineatus | reverse complement strand
TTTTTGTATCTATTTATATCACCAAACTAAGTATAAATCCACTCTAATGTGTTGTTTTTTGTTTGTTTGTTTTTTAATTGGTGAATTTCAATAGCCGCCTAACACATACTCTTATAATTATACACTTCATCAGAAATCACTATTCACTAAATATAGATTTAATTTAGCTTTTATCTTTAAATGAAAACTAAACAATTGACTGTCATTTAACTTTATTTATTTTATCCTTGTCCTATCCTTTGTTTTTTGCTTTGTTAATCTGTTTCATATGTATATTTTCACCTAAATTGTGTATTTTAAAATAGATTTTTCTTGTATGTGTACTGTTTCAAACTTTTAAATGTGCAATCCTTTAAAAGAGAAAAATACATTTTATTATTTAAAACATCTGAAGCTCTTTCAGATAAGTGCAACACTTTTCCCGTTCACCTGTAAAGTGATGTGATAGTTAAATCAAATAAGAAGAACAAAAGGAAAATGACAGGGAAAAACAACTTAATGAACAGATTCAAGTTTCCCCTGTGATTTCTTTTTCCTTGTGATCAGCCGAGGACAAAACAGAAGGAATCCACAAATATCCACAATATCCTGGACAAAACACTGAAATAACGGGCTCTGTATGAGAGCTGCTCTTTGAAGAGAATAAGACAGCGAGTCTGATTAAAAATAGTTTGCAGTCAGATACAATTAGAATTTATTTTAGCAAAAGACAAAAGTAAATGTATTTAGGACAGAATTCAGTGTAAATGTAAGTCATTATTTATAAAGACAGACAGGCCTGCAGAATTATTTGCAGAGTGTTTGAACATGAATGGCGATGATGATGATACATGAGCCGACTTAATGAGCAATGTTAGGCAGTATTACAGGGTGTGATGCCGCTTGGCTACTTTCATAAAATTAGCAACAAACATTTTACTTATTAAATTTAACTACAAGTTATTTTATATTTATTCATCAATATGATGTGAGGTCTTGTTATCTACCTATCTCACTCACTAGTCACTATCCTTCAGCTTAATCCCTGATTTATCAGGGATCGCCACAGCAGTATGAACCAGCAATTATTCCAGCATATGTTTTACACAGCAGGTGCCTTCCAGCTGCAACCCAGTACTGGGAAACATCCATACACTCATATTGACACATGCACATATACACTCATTTAGTTTATCTATACTGAATGTCTTTGGACTGTGGGGGAAACCGAATATTTACAGTACCTAGCTAATGGAATTAAAACATGTAGTAGTAATGGGTACTTTTTACTTAGAGAGCACCTATGTTACCCCTTTTGCAAGATTTAAGATAAGTCTTTTGTGTCTCCAGAAGTTGTCTTTAAAGTTCAAAACACCCATCAGTTCAAAACACCCATCAGATTATTTGTACCTTTTAAAATGTTGGCATTTTCTGCTTTAAAAATTGAGTGGATTAAACTTCAAATACTGAATATATGTGTGTTTGAAAGAGAGCAGATATATTGTGTACAGTGTAAGTGGCAAAAAAAAAAAGCTAAACAAAAGACTTTTATTTTAGCGTGGCGCGTGACGTCATAAGGCTGCGCCGCTCCGGCGCTGTGATTCGACTGGAGTGGAGAGGAAAGGTTTGCTTTAAAGCTTTTACATGAATATTAAGCGATTTATTAAAGTTTCAGGTTTTTCACCCGATGCTAAATGATGTACCTGCTGTTGACAATATTATTTTAACCCTTTAACCAACTTAGTACTATTTTACTCACAGTAATGAGGGCTATTGTTTGAATAAAGTAACAGAAATGTGTGTAATAAGTGTTTTAACGAATGTTTAATTCATTAAACTGCATAATGTCATTTCAGTCTAAGTATTCATCACTATATATAATTAATGGAGTTTAGTTTTAAGCAGTAATTTGTGGCAGTTGTTTCTTACCTGATTTCTTCTTGTTAATTACTCTCATATAAAGTACCTGTTGAAGCAAGTGTTGAAGAGAAGTTATTTTGTTTCTGTTCATTGTTTTATTTATTTTAAACAGAACATTTTTATTGTTTTGTTCATTTTAAACAGGATAAAGTGTCCAAACGCAGAGAAAAACTGCTGAAGCAACTGATCTCCACACTGTTATAAAGATGGCGTTTATTAAAGAGGAGAGTGAAGATGTGAAGATTGAAGAAACATTCACAGTCAAACATGAAGATCTGCAGGAACAAACAGGTTAATTTTCATTCTCAAAGACCAACTCAGTCATTTGATCCTCATTCAGATATATTTTAATAAGAAGAATACTAAATTAAATCCATCTTGCAGCCCTGAGTGTGCTGCCTAGTTCTCCTAAACACACATCAGCACTCATTGAAAGACAGGAATGAGTTTTTTTCGTTACTTGTTCTCATGTCTTTTGTCATTATTTTTATGTATTATTAGTCTCCAATTTTTTCTACCTTCTTAAGGTTATTGCTTTTCTTGTTCTCCTACTGTTTGTAAAGTGTCATTTAGCACTGGCTTAATAAAAAAAAAATTAAAACAATAAATTAAAGTTGAACTGAGCTGAGGATATTTGACCTACATTATTCTCACAGAAGATATCTGCTATTACGGTGATAGTGTTAGCTTAGTACTTTCCATGTCACATTGATCAAAATTCCTTTTTTTTATCAACTTCTTTATGGGTTTAAACTTGCTTCTAGTAGTTGTTACTAGTTCTCACTGATAGTATCTGAGTTAGAATTACATCATTATTATTAAAAGTAATTACCAGGGCTATTGTGTTTAAACTGGGTTTCCGTGGGGTCCTAAAAAGTCTTAAATTTACTGAAATATTGTGTCGTTAAATCTTTTTTTAAAGTCTTCATTTTCCTTTGTTCATGTTTTAACCCTAACCCAATCTGGCCAAAACCCATATAATCACCAACAATCATCTTAATAAAACTTGAAATTTTTATTTAAAAAGGTCATTTTAACTCTATTTATCATAATGGTTTAATTATTTTCCTCACAATAACATTTGTTTAAACGTGCTCCATGTATTTACTGCTGAGGACATCGACCTGGACAGATTGTTGTGCATAGATTTAGTTTATTATAGTTTCTAAAACTTTTAAAACATTTGTTCATTTGTCTTTAATTTTTTTTAAGAAAGTTTATGTTGGAAAAAAGAACACAAGTAGATATTGCTTGTTTTTACACAGTATTTTATTATTATTTTGAAAGGGCAAATAAAAACCTTTTCTATCTGGGCTATTTGAAAAATTCGTCAGCCTTTTAAAATTTCAGTCATAATGGCCTTAAAAATGTCTTAAACTCTTAAATTTAACTTGGTGAAACCTGCAGAAACCCTGGTTTAAAGTACGTCAAAAAACGTGGATGCCTCCAACATTAAACATGCTGAATGAAATTGACACAAATAATTAATTGTTATAAAACATTGTACAGTATATATGTACAACCAGTACAACTATATGATGTTGTTGTGGGACGACGTGAAACAAAACCAACAAATTATAGTGGAACAATAACTTTTAGCATTCCACTGACTCGAACTGGCCAACAAAGTAGTTTAAAAATGACTTTTGCTGCTTCAGAAATGGATTACAGCATGCTGATGATATGCAAACATTTGAGTGTAAAGTTCGTCAGTATTGACCATATTCTTCACGTACCAGCAGGTGCCGCCATTGGAATCTTTTTGCTTGAGAATTCTTTACATGATTCATTTTTAGATTCTAAAAACAGTGTTATGCTGCTTAGGCTTGGCACGATAATCATTTTCAAGGTATACCACGGTTTGGAAAAGTCAAGGTTTTAAAACCGCCAAAGTTTTCTGCTATGCTGTTCCTACAGTATCCAAAGATGCCGTTTTAAATAGTAAAGAAATCAGTGTTTTTGAAACAAATGAAGACAGCAGAATTCTATGGTTCATTTGAATGATTCAGCCTGACATGTTTACTGCTCCAAAATACTAAAATATATTGTGTGCAAAGATAAAAAAATTGTAGCTTTTTACCCAGACATTTGAAAAGAATATATTTTAGAGCTGTAATCACAGTACCAGGAAACTTTGATATTTTAATCCAAGGTTATCATACAGTCAGAATCATATACTGGCCCATGCCTAATGCTGCTTGATGTTGCAAAGCCATATTTTCCCATTTTATTATTTATGTAATTATATATCTGTTTATCATTCCAGGTCATTTCTCCAATAGGCAACTGAAGTCGTAAAACTAGGGGTGGGTGATATAAAAAAAATACCATATCACGATTTTTTTCTGGGGAAATCCTGATTCACGATTTTTATCCCGATTCTTTTTCAAGTTGGTTTTTAAGACTATTTTGCAAAAATACAAAGGTACAATACAACCAAACTAATGTCCCCATATAAACATATACTCTTACAATGTATGTTCAAGAATTTTTTAATCAAGTGAAAATGTAATAAATTTAATTTAGTCGAAAAACGGCTGCTATAGTTATGAAGTGACGTGCGTCTGTTCAATACAGCACGAGCTGCAGTTGAAGGCTGCGCAGAGTGTAAATCACCTGAGATTAAGCGAGTGGCGCGAGCAGTCGAAAACATTTGGATATGATTGTAGAAAAGGCCTTTTGTACAATGCACTGATATTGTTAAAAAAGATGCAATGATTAGCCAATTGTACTATTAACTGTGCCTAAATTCATTACGGTTAATCAATCATAAAGGCTACTCAATGCTGTGTTTCTGTTGCACAGAACAAAACTGCTGCAACTAAACAAAGGTAACTGTGTGCTACTTGAAAGTTCCGAGCTTATATCGAGGCTAATACGCACACACGCTGGATTAACTAAAGCAGCTGGCCATTCACATATTATGTGTATTCCGCATGAAAGTTCATTATTCCTAATGGGGACTTGCGCATACTGGGAGCGGTGCACGCATGGCTCGCAAGCGGACCTCTAAGCACACACAGTAGAAATAATCCCCCGCTGTAGTGGTGAGAGTTGTGCGTGGCTTTCAGTGCAATGTAAACAAAAAATAAATTTGACGAATTATTACAAATTATTAAAATTATAATGTATGTATGAATGCAGATAATAACAACATATGAATGTGTTTGAATGTAGAAGAAGCCTACTTGAGCAATGCACTGCTTTTGTTGTGCTTTGAAATGCAACATTTGAATGTGTAAAAAAAAAAGCCACATTGTACAATGCACTGATGTTATGTAGTTTGAAAATACAACATGTTAACATTTTAATGTAGAAAAAGCCAACATGGTTGTCTTAAGGAGTAAAAATACAGCATATTTTACACTTGAAATTGTTAACCCTCTGTAATCATGTTCCACACTGCTCATGCTATACCTGGGGTTAACAAATAATCCTGGGCATTCATTAACAGACGTTTCACATTAGCAAACCCCGGGTTAACATTATTATTTGTATATTTACGTTGTCACTGTCCCTGATTGGACAAACAGCAGGAAACCTTTTTAGCTGGCATTTCTGCATCTTGTTGGGTATATAAAATGTCACCACGTAGATCTTCAGCTGAGCCTCAGGACATGCACAAAGGCAAGAAAACAGAGACACAAAATACAAATGAATGAAAACAAGTAGCAAAGTATGTCATCTTCCCATCTCCTCATCACTCCAGTGTACAGCAAACGTGGCATTAAGCATTTACATAAGCTATATACAAATAATCCAAACTCAAAAGCGTAAATTATGCGTACTTGCTATGAACATGCAGGATTTGTCTCAATCAGGTCTTCCAAGTAAGTTACAAATGTTTAAATCCAGTGGAAGACACACATTAGGGACACAACACGAGTAATCTGGAGCAGTGGTTCTCAACTGGTTTGGCCATGGGACCCACATTTTTACATGGTCATCAAGCCGCGACCCAAATTTTTAGGAACTATATTTTAATTTTAGGAATTATAATGAATTAATTTGTATTTATTTGTTACATACACAAGTAGTGACAGATAAATCATAAGAAAATCACCAAGACTTACAAATAAACATTTTTTTATTGATTTCATTGGACAAAATGTATCAAATTATACAAATATTACAAAGTACAATTATGCATTTCAAAATAAAAGTCCGGTATCCTCATTTCAAAATAAAAGTCCGGTATGAGCAAAATAAGTTAAAAATTTATGTTTTAAACACACTCCGCGACCCACTAAAAATGTTTGGGTCGCGACCCACCAGTTGAGAAACACTGATCTAGAGCGAGTGCATTTGATCATTTGCATTTAAAGCCACAGGCACAAAAAGAGCTTGGTTTTCCTCTGACCCCCAAAATTCAATATTCTGCGAGGTATATGATCTAAATTTGAGCTGAAACCTCAGACACATTCTGGGAACACCAAAGACTTATTTTACATCTTGTAAAAAAGGTTCATAATAGGAACCCTTTAAAGGGATAGTTGATGCAGAAATGAAAATAGCCTCACCATTTACTCTCCCTCGTGTGTTTTTAAACCTTTATGAGTTTCTTGATCCTTTTGAACACAAAAGTAGATATTTGGAAAAACGCTGGATTTCTTTGTGTTCCAGAAGAAAGGAAATGTTTAAAATCTCAAGATGGAGAGTAAATGGTGAGGTCATTTTAATGCTTTTCATGCTTGTCGCTTTGTGTCTTCATACTAAAGTTAACTTTTTCTTTTTAAGACCTGATGGTGCTGAAAGAAGAGACTCATCAACTGAATGAAATAGAAGAGAAACAGCAGTTTGAGAAACCCCAAGAAATAACTACTGATGAAAAACCCACACTGACTAAAAAGACTTCATCACGCAGAAGACCTCGGAAATCCAAGTCTAGGTGTAATTTCAGCTGTAAACAGTGTAGAAAGAGTTTCAGTCAAAAGTCAAACCTTGACGTTCACATGAGAGTTCACACAGGGGAGAAACCTTACACCTGCGAACAGTGTGGAAAGAGTTTTGGTTATAAACCAGGCTTTAAAGCCCACATGAGAATTCACACTGGAGAGAGGCCGTACACATGCCAACAGTGTGGGAAAAACTTCTATGATGCAGGAAGCTTTAAACTGCACATGAGAGTTCACACTGGGGAGAGGCCGTACACATGCCAACAGTGTGGAAAAAGCTTCTATCAATCAGGAAACTTGGCAGCGCACATGAGAATTCACTCTGGGGAGAAGCCTTACTCTTGCCCTCAGTGTGGAAAGAGTTTTAAGCAAAATGGCAACCTTACAATCCACATGAGAGCTCACACTGGAGAGAAACCTTACACATGCACAGAGTGTGGTAAAAGTTTCAGATGTAAAAGCACACTCAATTACCACATGATAAGTCACACTGGAGAAAAGCCGTTTGCATGTGCTCGGTGTGGAAAGAGCTTCACAACCAAAGCTAGCCCCATGAACCACATAGATGGTCACACTGGAACTATAGTGTTCACATGTGATCAGTGTGGAAAGAGTCTCACACGCAAAGACTCCATTAGGCAACACATGAAGATTCACTCAGGAGAGGATCGTTTCAGATGCATTGAGTGTGGAAAGAGCTTTAAATGTAAAAGAAGCCTCAGCACTCACATGAAGCTTCACAATGGAGAGCAGAGTCCTCAAAAATGAGGCCTTGTCCACACAAACACGGGTATATTCAAAACGGCAACTTGTTCATGTAGTTTGGCTGTTCATTGACTTGAAGTTTATTTATAAACTACTTTCGAGAGGATCACATGCTTATGATTGTCCACGGCTGGTCCCGCATTAGACACATGGTTCACACTGGTCAACACATGATTCACTAATCAGACGATTCGTGACTCACTATAAATAATCAGAGTTTCTTACCTCAGTTATCTTTATCTTGAAGAAACCCCCCTCCCCCTCCCACCCCTACTCCCCCTCCTTTCTAGATTGGGCGACATGGCGGCCCAGTGGTTAGCACTGGTGCCTCACAACAACAATGTCTCTGGTTGAAGTCCCTACTGAACCAGTTGACATTTGTACGGAGTTTGCTCATTCTCCCTGTGCTCGTGTGGGTTTCCCCCGGGTTCCCTGGTTTCCTCCCACAGTCCAAAAACATGCGACCCAAGTAAATTGAACATTCTAAATTGGCACAATATTTGAGCTCTTAGTAAGCCATATATCTCTCTTTAGCCATCCCTATATCTGTCATTAGAACAGAAACAAGTAGAGGGAGTTCATCAAGATCTACCTGAGCTCAAACTCCCCTCTTACCGAAGGGAGCCCAGAGCTACTGAAGAGTTACTGAAAATGAAACCCTTTGAACACATGAAAATTTAAACTCAATAATTGAAGAGGGGTGAAGATTTTGACAACTGTTTTGTAGTGTAGATCAGGGGTCACAACCCAGTACCAGGTTGTGAGAGTTGCTACTGGGCTGCAAGAGCGCAAAATAACTCTGTCAAAATAACTCTCTATGTTGATAGATTGTATGGCTTGTTTCATGTGCAAACAAGTATCTGCATCTGAAAAGGTGTGAACAAAATGGCTTACAGCAGGGGTGTCCAAACTTGATCCTGGAGGGCTGTTTTCCTGCACAGTTTAGCTCCAACTCTAATCAAACACACCTGCTTATAGATTTCTAGTGATATTGAAGACACTGATTAGCATGTTCAAGTGTGTTTGATTAGAGTTGGAGCTAAACTATGCAGAACACCAGCCCTCCAGGACCGAGTTTGGACACCCCTGGCATAGAGGAACTCAAGTGTTATGACCCAACCAAAGCAGTTGGGTAAACTCCTAGGGTTTACATCCTTTGTTATAAAGTAATGTCTCACAGGCAGTACTTTGGGTTAAGTTACTTGAAGACTGTTGAGTTAACTTCACTGCTGAGGAACTGCACTATTCATTGTCTTCAATAAAGTATTCTTCCCGTTAGAACTTTGGTCAGCTTACTTATGTATTAGAGTCATCTATATATTGGCGGTCACCCAAGAACGGTGAAGCTAGATACAGCAAAATCTAACAATGTGTTTCAACTTTATTATGAATCGATAACAGGGGTGCAACTGCACATTTACTCAGGGGTATGCGGGATCAAGTTTTTCTTCAGAGAGTGATTTAGCCTCCGATGCTATTTTACCATCTTTAGCCACTTTTTCAAGCTTTTCCAAAGCATCAACAGCTCCCCCAAGCTGAAAGCGCAGAGCTTTAACAGAATCCAGTTTGGCTTCCCACCTGGTGTCACTTAGTGGCTTAAGTGTAGTTTCCACAAATTCTTTCAGAATGTCCCATCTCTTGACTGATGAAGAGAAGATTGTATACAATCTCTGAAGAGTCCCAAAAAAAGTTAAACAGTCTCTGTTAGAGGATGCTGCATCACATGAAAGCAGATTAAGGCTGTGGCTGCAACAAGGAACGAATAATGCCTCAGGGTTTTTCTCTAGAGTTAAGGCTTGGACCCCTTTTTGAATCCCACTCATATTGGAGCCATTGTCATAACTCTGCCCACGACAGTTAATTAACTCCAAGCCTAAATAGCGCTCAATTACATGAATCAGATTCTCTGCTAAGCCTTTACCAGTTGTGTCTTTCACAGCCGAGAAGCCAACAAACGATTCATGTAAACTTGCTTTTTTATCTTCATCTGTGTGGACATATCTTATAATAACAGAAGCTTGTTCCTGTTTTGAAATGTCAGAAGTGCAATCAAATTCAACAGCAAAATATTTTGCTGCTTTAATGCGTGTACAGATTTTTTTGAAGATGCAGTCAGATATAGACTGCAAAAACTCATTTTGAGTGCACCATGACAGGTAAGACGTCATTTTTTTGGAAGATATTTCTCTGAGATGCTCTGCCATTGTAACATCGTAACGTGCTAGCAGCTTTTTAGGATTCCCCAACTGTTCTTTCTTTCCTCTCAATGGCAAGTTTCTTTCAGCTAAAAAAAGAATGCAGTCAATCACTCTGGTCAGTACATTCCTCCAGCGTGACTTTTCTGCTATGATCACCTTTTGCAATTCGCTGTCAATTGTTTTACCCAACTGCAAACGAGTTGCCAATTCTTTCCAAGAAAGATAAGCATCTATATGATGGTTACTTGTTTCATGATGCTGTAATGTTTTTGAGAGACACTGCCAGTTGTTGTATGCAAGCACAAGACGTTTGTCACATGCTTTGGCACCACCAAATAATTTGCATGCAAAGCAATACACTTTATTTGCTTTTTTGGAATACTCGCTCAACTCTCTCTCCATTTGATAATAACAATAGGCTTTTGAAAAGTGCCTGTTACCCTTTTCAGATCTGGGATATGGCCCGTCCGGACATTTCAAAGGCCCTTTCTCAGTCATTTTTTGTCTAAAAGTGTCAGTAATTTGAAGGGGGCAAGGCCAATCTGTTGGGTCGTCTGAAAATGGTCTTTCCTCTCCTACCTGTCTCGTCTCCTCTCCTCTGATGTCATGCTGAAGATGTGACTCTCCCTCTGTCCGTGCACTAGATTTTTGCAAGACAAACAATACCTAAAGTTGCAATACCCTGACCTGCAATTTATGTTTTTAATGAGGCCAGTCCTACCTGTTCTTTTCATTGGCTCTATATACATTTTCTTGCTCTCTGTGCTCACCATCTTCATGACTAAGTAAACAAAACAGATGTTTTATATTTTATAATATTAAATCTGCAAAGTGGGCGCCACGGTGGCCTAGTGGATAGCACGTTCGCCTCACAGCAAGAAGGTCGCTGGTTCGATCCCCGGCTGGGCCAGTTGGCATTTCTGTGTGGAGTTTGCATGTTCTCCCCGTGGTTGCGTGGGTTTCCTCCGGGTGCTCCGGTTTCCCCCACAAGTCCAAAGATGCGGTACAGGTGAATTGGGTAAGCTAAATTGTCCGTAGTGTATGTGTGTGAATGAGAATGTATGGATGTGTTTCCCAGAGATGGGTTGTGGCTGGAAGGGCATCCGCTGCATAAAACAAATGCTGGAAAAGTTGGCGGTTCATTTCGCTGTGGCGACCCCGGATTAATAAAGGGACTAAGCCGAAAAGAAAATGAATGAATGAATGAATAAATGAAATCTGCAAAGTCTAGAATAACCTGATTTACAATGTTTCTTAACATAATCAAAATAAATAAAATCCAGTATAACCCTTTCTTACCTGTTCTCTTCCCCTGCTCTGAACTCATTTACTGCTATTTTGTTATTGTCCTCCCCATCTTCATGGCTGAGAAAATAGACCAGATACTTCACAAAAAAAAAAATCAAGATTTTTTTCAGGTAAACTATTAAAAAATATTGCATTAAAAACATTAACACTGTCATGAATGTAGCTTAACATTCCTTCCTTAAATCATTTCAAAGGAAAAGTTAGCTCAAAAATTAACATCATTTCCTCATCCTCCATTTGTTCCATATATGTTTCACTTACTTTCTTCTGTTGAACACAAAAGAAGATATTTTAAAGAAAGCTGGAAATCTGTAACCACTATCTTCTATAATGTTTTTTTTTCCTATAATGAAAGTCAATGGTTACAGGTTTTGAGTTTTCTCAAATAGGTTTAAAACCACTTGAAGGAGAGTAAATATGAGTAAAGTCAGATTTTTGTTTTTCACATTTGGCCCTACTCACTGTCTCTCTCTCTTAAACAAACTGATGAACAAAATGGTAGATATGGGACTCCTAAAGGGCAAAATAACTGTAAAATAAAAAAGACCGTAAAATATTTAAATGTAAAAAATAAACAGAACAACTGCCTGAAATGCTTTTTTGTAATAAAAATGTTATGGGCAAACATTTTTCTGCATTTAAAATTAAAATTGCTTTTAGCAAAAAAGTTACCAAAGCACCTTATGTATCAAATTTGATACACATAATATAACATTTTCAGATTATTTTTATCATGTGGTTAAGAAGTATATATAAACTTTTATATGCAAGTTTTTGAAAACCAAATATTAAATCCTCCTTTATCTGAAATATATTCAGGTTAACTTACACACAGAAACATTTGGATGATCTTATTTTGGTAAAATAATGAAATAATGAACATTTTTCAGATTCATAACTTTTGACCTCAACTGTTCGTGTGATTTGACAGTTTATTTTATTAAATTTTTAAAAATCTAAACAGTTACATCTATATGGCTGTGTGACTGGAATTCGTTGTCTTTTTTAAAATGCTTTTCAAGTTAAAAACGGTTATTGACAACGTATGTAACTTAGACTATAAATCTATAGGTCTATAAATTTGCGACTATCAAATGTTTAGTATATCTTTTTATAGTTTAGTATAGTAAACTTTACGCCAACCATATGTCTTCAGCTCAAAAAATTATTCTGTTTTATACATACTATATTGGATGGAAAGTATGTGATTTCGGACGCAGCCCAGGTGTGATCGCGCATCACTGTCCCCCTACTGCGGTCACACCATCTGCGGTTCCGAGAGAGACGTCACGCTGTGCTTCTATAATGCGCGTCTACTCTGTGTTGCGCGGTAGCCTAAAGACGCGTGTGTTTAATAGGCTGCAGTTTTTTTATTTTTGCGAAAACTTATTGAAATTAGAGGTAATCAAAATGTTTAAATATATAATAATCATGACCGGACAAAACCACCTCCTTTGCACTTATGTTTGGTAAAAGGTGGTGATTATGAACTCTCTCCCAAAAACGTTATAGAAGTTGAATATATGTTAATAATAGTATGGGATAAGCTTACCAATCTCTGATTATCCAATTTGACATAGCAGTTTTCAGTTTAAGTCACTGTTTTACATGTTCTTTTTTTCGTTTTCTATTTTGTTCCTCTCTCCATTTTGAACATGTGATTGTAACTAGGCAACGTATAAATAACCATTTAGAAGAAAACAGCATGTTTAACTCTAGATTTTAGACCTAGGGCGCCGCCATCTTGGAATGTCGT
>CAIGQQ010026629.1:82421-107764 GCA_903798035.1 Danio albolineatus | reverse complement strand
TTAACTCTAGATTTTAGACCTAGGGCGCCGCCATCTTGGAATGTCGTATCTGTACGGCTGAGAGAACGGAACCAACCCCGTGACGTCAGACACAACGACATTCCAAGATGGCGGCGCCCTAGGTCTAAAATCTAGAGTTAAACATGCTGTTTTCTTCTAAATGGTTACATTAATCGAGTTTTTAAAATATTTTTTCATTATAGTGGAATCCAATGTACAAAATAATATAAACTTGACTGAGTGCTTCATTTCCCCTTTAAACCGCCTGATAAAACTCCAGAAGAAAAAGAAAAACGTCATGGCTGCGTCGCTCCTGCTCTGTGATCAACTTTGCTGTTATTGAACTGGAAAAAGGTTTGTTTAAAAGCGTTTACACAGATATAAACCGATTGATTAAAGTTCCGATTGATTAAGTGATTTAATGAAGGTTTAAACAGCACAATGTCATTCATTCTAAGTAAACATCACTATATATATATGGAGTACTAGTTTAATCTGCTCATTTGTGGCAGTTGTTTCTTGCTCGGACTTACCTGATTTCTGTTAGTTAATTACTCTCATATAAAGAAACTGTTGAAGCAGTGATGTGCGGTGAGGTTTGTGGCTGGTGAGGCACTGACACTTTCAATGTCAAAAGTATATAAACAAACAAATCCACCCGGTATATTTGCCAACTACTGATTGTGTTTCATATATCATGTCAGCATTGTTTATATACACATGGCAGGTACATATTGGGCCAAGGAGGAATGTAAAATGTATAGCGATTAAATATTCCTCCCAAAAAACACCCAGCTGTTTCTCATACACACACACACACACACACACACACACAAACAGCACCATTGCAGATGCTCTCTCTCTTAATTCAATAATTGCTTTATTAGCATGACAAATATTACAAATGTATTGCCAAACTTGTGTTTGTACTCCTCACCTGGTTGCCACCACACACGCTTGACACCATCTGAACCAAATAGGTTTATCTTGGTCTCATCAGACCACAGGACATGGTACCAGTAATCCTGGTCCTTAGTTTGAATGTCTGCGGCAAATTGTTTGGGAGCTTTCTTGTGCATCTTTAGAAGAGGCTTCCTTTGAGGACAACCATGCAGACCAATTTGGTGTAGTGTGCGGCGTACAGTCTGAGCACTGACAGGCTGACCCCCCATCCCTTCAATACCTGAAGCAATGCTGGAAGCACTTATCCGTCTTTTTTCAAAGACAATCTTTGGATGTGACGCTCAGAACGTGCACTCAGCTTCCGTGGCTGACCATGGCGAGGCCTGTTCTGAGAAGAACCTGTCCTCTTAAAGCATTGAATGGCCTTGGCTGCAGCACAGTTTCAGAGTGTTGGCTATCTTCTTATAGCCTAGGCTATCTTTATGCAAAGTAACAATTTGTTTTTTCAGGTCTTCTGAGAGTGGTTTGTCATGAGATGCCATGTTGAACTTTCAGTGGCCAGGTTGAGAGAGTGGAAAAGCTTTTATACCAAATTTAACTCGCCTGCTATCTGGAAACACCTGAGACAGTGTAAAACTAATGAGTCACATGCCACAGGGGAAGGAAAATGTCTAATTGTGCTCAATTTGTACATTTTCACTTAGGGGTGTACTCACTTTTGTTGCCAGGGGTTCAGCTATTATTGGCTGTATTTTTAGTTATTTTGAGGGGACACTAAATTTACACTGCTAAACTAACTTTACACTGACTCCTTTTCATTATGTCAAAGAGTCATTTCTGCAGTGTTGTCCTATGAAAAGATATAAATAAATATTTGCAGAAATGTGAGGGGTGTACTCACTTTTGTGACATACTGTATGTGTCCCACGCTGATATAAACACTATTACATATAATTGACTAAAGAGTGAAAATTGTTTGTTTTTGCGTTATTTCGAGCAAATTCGTTCTTCCGGTTTGAAATGAATTTTTGAGGCTGCGTCACGCCGATTAGATATATGCATGTACTCTAGCGTGCAGAGTGAACGTCTGTACCGGCGAGAACACCCTGACGTCTCTGAGCGTGCGGCATTAATTCATGACATAGCCTTTGTTCAAGCCAATCAGCGCGCTCTATTGTGTATGCGGCGCAACTAATTAATATGCACGAGAGCTTCGAAGACTGTGTACGTGTTGCAGTGACCAGACGGCAGGGACGCCACCTTGTGCTTCCAAAACAAGTGGAAGAAGAATTGTTAGGAAACAAAGGTCGCCAGTGTTGTGTTTATGGTTTATGTGCTGCAAGGAAGGATTAGTTTACATTTTCGCTATGAGAGCACAGCTGTACTCCCATGCGCGCGCAGCAGAAATGCATCTGTAAGAAACTTTTTCTTTTCACCCAAGAGCTTTCTGCATCTGGAAATGAAGAAATCAAGATTTGCCACTCGTCTCCTTTTAAAACAGACGCCGTTTTAGTTTATGTGGATAGTCCTGGTCTACAGATTTGGTAAGCGATCAGCTCTTTGTTTGTTTATTCAGATGGCGAAGTTAGTTCGTAGTTAGTTAGTAGTTCGTAGAGTTCGTAACTCTTTCAGTGTTTGAAGACAGACCTTTGTCAAAATGATTGACTGTTACTGAGTTTACAGAACGTTAATATCCGTATAATTTTAAAGACTGAAAGATCCGCTGTAAATTCTGCTCTGCGAGTGTAAACACTGCAGTCAAACAATTACTTTCGTGTAGAATTTTCGCCGCATTTTGTGACCGGATAGTCTAAAGAGGTTTTTTTTAATTTCTCCCTTACGCCACGCGGTATCAAACACTCCATTAAAACAACACTCTTAATAGTTTCTCACATCTCGTTTGTCACGGGGGACATGCAGGAAATGTTCCTGGATTAAAGTATAAGTGTCAAACTGCAGTTAAAGTTGACAAATTAATAATTTGGCTAATAATTAGATGACTGATGCCAATGTAAACAGTCACTGTCTTTCTCCCCCTGCGTCTGTGTGTGTGTTGCTTGTTTGAAAATGAGTGCGGGCACAAACGGAAACTCCCATCTTTATGCAAAACCTTCCCTCATTCCCTCCCCTGACACTCCCACCTAAACAGAGCTGGACACACCCAATTCCTGAGCTTTTCCAGACTGTAGGTGTGAAAACACCCAGCTGAGCCAGGGGGGTTTTGTGGCCCTTTAATCAAACGATCACCGTCGTGTAGAATTTTCGCCGCATTTTGTAACAGGATAGTCTATACACAGACGGCTTTCTGACGCTACTTACCGAGTGCATCTAACTTACAGAGAAATGCGGAGGATTTTTTTTTTCTTACATACGTCGTGCATTTCAAATACTCAATTAAATCTGCACTCCTTCAGCAGTTATTGACATTTAATATCTCGTTTGTCACGAGGGACAAGCAGGAAATGTTCCTGAATAAAAGTGAAAGTGCCAAACTGCAGTTAGTCGTCAAATTAATAATTAGGCAAATAATTAGATTACTGATGTCGATATAAACAGTCACTGTCTTTCTCCACCTGCGTCTGTGTGTTTGTGTGTGTGTGTTGCCTGTTTAAAAATCAGCGCGTGCCAAAATGGAAACTCCCATTTTTATGCAAAACCTTCTTTCTTTCCCTCCCCTCACACTCCCACCTAAACAGAGCTGGACACACCCACTTTCCTGAGCTTTTCCAGACTATAGGTGTGACAACACCCTGCTGAGACAGGGGGGTTTCGTGGCCCTTTAAGGTATGATGAGCGGATGAAACTCTTCCCACAATGAGTGCATGTGAATGGTTTCTCTCCAGTGTGGATCCTCATGTGTAGATTAAGGTATGATGAGCGGATGAAACTCTTCCCACACTGAGTGCATGTGAATGGTTTCTCTCCAGTGTGGATCATCATGTGTTGTTTAAGGTGTGATGATTGGCTGAAACTCTTCCCACACTGAGTGCATGTGAATGGTTTCTCCCTAGTGTGGTTCATCATGTGTAGATTAAGGTGTGATGATGTTTTGAAACACTTCCCACACTGAGTGCATGTGAATGGTTTCTCTCCAGTGTGGATCCTCATGTGTAGATTCAGGGATGATGATGTTCTGAAACTCTTCCCACACTGAGTGCATGTGAATGGTTTCTCTCCATTGTGGATCCTCATGTGAATCTTAAGATAGTCTTTTCTTCCAAAACTCTTCCCACACTGAGTGCAAGTTAAGCTATTCTTGTCTCTCCTTTTCAAAATACCATCAGTCTGTAAATGAGTTTTTTCCTCAATTTTGACATGATGTTCCTCCTCTTTACTCCCCTCATTCTCTTCAATTAGATCTGAAATAAATAAATAAAACATTAGTTTTCATTAAGTCTTAAAAACTCTCATCAAAAGTTAAACAGTGACAAGACACTCGAAACACTGTTTTTGATGCACATTAAATGTAAAATAAATCTGATCATATTTTGTTTGGTCCATTAATGTGTACACATTTAAGCAGATTCAATTCAATTCATCTTTATTTATCTAGTGCTTTTACAATGTAAATTGTGTCAGAGCCGTTACAGTTACAGTAAATTGAAACAGTGTCAGTCCAGTTTTCAGAGTTTCTTACATAATTGATCATAGAAGTCATTTTGGTCATATTGATAAGACACAGATTTGAAAGCTGTAAATGGCCTATTTTTATTCGTATATATTCATAATTACAACAAAACGTTTTTCTAAAATTAATAAAGCAGACAGGGAACACTTGTTCATTCTGTGCCTGACTGGTAAACGCATCAGAAAAAAAGTTCTGGGGTCACAGCTAAATATTTGCCTCACAGACATGAGACATACCTGTACAGCATCTGCATAAAGGCTGGAATGTGCACATTTCCCCTTGTGTGCTGTTTGGTCATTTCAATCTATTCTGGGGGGATTTTAAGGCTTAATTTGGCCAAACCTTTCTCTGTGTTTCAGCAAACGGACTTATATTTGGGGACATCTTAATTGTGACATATTCTGGGAAAATGCTTTGAAATAAAATTAAAAAAAAACTCAAACTCTGGGCAAATTTACTCCCTTTTCGCTATATTCATGGCTGTTTTTTCTCCATTGGCCTCTATTATAATTTTTTTTTCATTGCAAAGCCATGCCAGCATATAATCATGCATTTATGATTTTTGATGTTTTCTGTGATGATAGTCAACATTGTTTAATTGGTCTCCACCCATGGGACAGCAAAAAGTAAATGAGTGAGGGTATAAAGGAAGAGAAGGACAGTTGAAGAGGGCAGCATTATGTGGTGTGCGAAAGAAAGAGAAGTTGACTGAACTGTTGCAGTGCAGGGAAACGAGTAGAGAAATTGGGTCGAGACGAGCAGTGTAAACTTAATGACTGGCTGTGAGAAACCAAAAGCAAAAGTACGTACCGAAGCAACGGAGCAAAGACCACTGTCTTGTTACTGAAGTGCTCGGGACATCGGTGAACATGTGCATTACCAAAGACTTCAGTGCAGTGTGTCCTGAACAAAATCAACTTGATGTATCTTGCTGGCATGGAGTCAGCTGCCGAAAGCCTTCATCCTGCAGTCGACAGTGTCAGAGTTTCCTGTTAGGCACCCGTGGCTGCTACTCAGGGCCGGATCTACCAGCCTTGCCACCCCATTTGCCACCCCAGCACTGGTGTCCTAGTGTTCTAAAAATAAAGAGTTTCCTCGACTGATTTTACTGCAGCGACTCTGTATTTTGATTACATAAAAATAGTGTATAGTAGTGTCAGCCTCCCAATCATCTACCTGGAAACCAAGTGGTTAGGCACATAGTCCGAACAAACGACTCTTATGAACTGCTTTGTTACAGTGAATCAAAGACATTTAGTGCAACCAGCGAGATCGTCACACACCGATGACTCAATCCTGCACTTTTAACAAACTGAGGCAGTTTATTTTGATATCTTTGTGTATATTAACGACTTACAGCTTAACTGTAAACTATTTTCTAAAGTATGTTGTTCAGTAGCTTGTATCTTCAAGATTGTCCGAATCTTTAATAAATGGTAAAACAACTCTTATAAACTGCTTTTAGTGTATCAAAGACATTTAGTGCAGTGAGATCATCACACACAAATGACTCAGTCGTCAATCCGGCTCTTTTAACAAACCAAATGAGTTTGAGCGATATCTTCGCGTATTAATGCCTAACAGCTCAATTAAACTATTTTCAGAAGTATATTGTTCAATAGCTTAAAACTTCAAGACTGTCCGAACCTGTGTGGCGTCACGTGACAACAACACATTTAGCCCTGTCCAGTCCATCGATATGCTGAAGTTGAGAAACAAATCCAGGTACTGAATTACTTTATTACTTGACAAATAAATGTTCAATTAAGGTTAAAAAAAAATACTTGCTTGCTAGAGCAACTGGAGTAGATACTGTCTAGTTTGGCTATTCTTAGCATTATATCAAAACGCACCAAGGCCTTAACTTTGACTTTGTTTAAAGATTTGCTGAACAACATGGCAATCGTGGAATTCGGTTACAGGAGGTTCAATTACTTGCATATTCTTTAGATGTGAGTAGTAATGTCAACAACTATAATATCTACAACAGAACATCTGCAACTGTACACATGTGCACCAAAGCTGTTTGCGAATGGTTTAATAAACTGTTGGTCATATAACCTTATTGGTTTGTAAAAAAGAAGAGATTTTTTACTTGGACGTGCACTAAAAATATTGAATTTGTTTTCATGTCTCATCCAAGATATGTGAATACTTTAAAAGGTCATTTTGTTGCTCTTCTTGCACTGAATACTGTTATTTACTTTATTCATTTTGAAGATATTTGTTGGTGATTTTAAATTTGATTTCTGTATATTTATTATTTGTTTTTGACTTGAGGAAACTTGATCCACTGAGAAATTGCATCCATATGCAGTCTGCATTGTTTGTCATGCTTTGTAAATTAAATTTGGCATAGACTTAAACTCGCTACAGGTTTGCATAGAACTAAATAAATAGAAGTTATATATATTTATTTATTATATATTTTTACTACTAATATTTACTGTGTAAATGCTTTGGCAGTGGCGCAAAAAGGGGGTATGCAGTATATGCGGCGCATAGGGGCGCCACACATGGGGGGGGCGCCATTGTGTCAAAACTATTTTTGAAATTATCTTTATTAAAAGTTTCAAGTAATAAA
Source organism: Danio albolineatus (assembly GCA_903798035.1). Taxonomy (NCBI): domain Eukaryota; kingdom Metazoa; phylum Chordata; class Actinopteri; order Cypriniformes; family Danionidae; genus Danio; species Danio albolineatus. The sequence continues at coordinate 100,649 of CAIGQQ010026629.1, read as the reverse complement.
AATAAATAAATATTTTTGGTTAAAAATGTTTAGCGTGCATTCTATATGAATATAATAATTTATTTTATTAAATAAATAATTATACCACCCCTCGGTTGACCAGTTGATTGATCCGTTGCTCGGTTACAGTCACATGTTCAAAATGGAAAGAAGAGTGAAGAGACGTGGAGCGCAAAATAGAAAACAATAAAGAACAAACAATGTCTTAAAATGAAAACTGCCATGACAAACTGGATAATAAGATATTGGTAAGCTTTACTCTCACTATCATTACCATACTTTTAATCAACTTCGAATGTTTTTGGGAGCGAAGGGCGCCATATCATTAATTATTGATTATCGCCACGCACCCAGTCACTGCATGGGCATTTACTTAACATAAATGCAGACGAGATGGTTTTGTTCAGGCAAGGGGGTGTTGTATCGAAATCTGACAACTCGACTCCCCGGACAAATCTGACTCCCCTTCGCGTGCACGCGCGTCCATTAGCGCCTGTAGTTAAAGTCACAGCGGTTTATCATAAAGTCACAGCGGTTTATCATATACGTTTATTGATCATTTCTTCCGCAATTGACAGCAAGAACGAACATAGAAGCTTTGCCAAATTGACAAGCAGCACCTGAATGTGTTCAAAAGAATTTAAAACGTCAAACAGGACGAAATTATACCGCATTTTCAAAGTGAAACCACGTCATACTACTGATTATAAGTTCAGTATTTATTACACGACGGTCTCTTCTTTACATTTACGTTATAACACATTTAGCTTTGCCTTCTGGCCTGTTGTTGCACACTGACTTCAATTCCATTTATATTGTAATTATTGTATTTACTTATTCTGTTTAATTGATTTATGTATTTTAGCCTCTTAGAAGTGGAAGACGTGATTTATTTGTGTGTGTGCCTATAGTGTACAAACAGTTGGTGGTTTAAACAATTATTAAAACTTTTAAAAAAAGTTAAATAGAAAAACATGCATTTGTCTACCAAACATTTCTTTTTCTATTTTAACATCACCCTATAGCTAGTCTTTCAACAAATAACAATATAAGAATAATTTTAATGATGATAATAATAGTAAATAATAACAATAATAATCCTCGCGAAGGGGAGGCACAGCCACACCTGGAATCGCATACTTCCATCCTGTATATTGTGTGACAAACAGTATAATTCTATGGGCTAAAGCCATGAGCTGGCGTAAAGTTGACTTTATGGTAAACACTTGATAGTCATGAATTTATGGACCGTCAGCTTCAAAAGATAAAATTTGTATTTACTGCATTTCAATGTTGATTAAACATTAAAGTTACTATAGTTATTTAGTGAAGAGCAACAAATTAATCTCCATTTGATCCACTGTTTTGTTTGATATATGTGACTTTAAGAATGCAATAAAGAAAAAAAAAAAAACATTAGTTTTGTTTATGCTCAATTAAGATAATATTAGTTGTGTTTAAAATCAAGCATGTTTACATATTGTTAAGTGTATTTGTCTGTTCACACACCCGAATCTCAGAGTATCCGCTTTCTTTCATCTTTAAAAAGCCGTCTTTATCAGTATGGAGCGCGTCCATCAGTCAGCACCGTTATTCTTAAATTGCCTGATTCAGAGGCTGCATAAGGGTGGTGATAGACGCATAAAGCTTTACTGGAGAGGACGTGAATTCGGCCGTTTTTATATTCATTTTAACGTGCTGTCAATCCAAAATAACGTGAAAGCATAATAGTTCCTGCAATTATATCACATTTGAGATCGACTCTGTAGCTACTACTTTCGCTTTTCATAGAAACATTACAAACGCAGGAGAAATACGCGAAAATACATCCGCGGATAGAAAGGTAAAATACGGTAGAATTAATACGGCAAAAGCGGGAGGGTTTATAGCCATGAGTTGCATATGTTGGCACACACGTTTCATTCATTCATTCATTTTCTTTTCGGCTTAGTCCCTTTATTAATCCGGGGTCGCCACAGCGGAATTAACCGCCAACTTATCCAGCATTTGTTTTACGCAGCGGATGCCCTTCCAGCCACAACCCATCTCTGGGAAACACATCCACACATTGTCGTTCACACACATACACTACGGACAATTTAGCTTACCCAATTCACCTGTACCGCATGTCTTTGGACTGTGGGGGAAACCGGAGCACCCGGAGGAAACCCACGCAACCACGGGGAGAACATGCAAACTTCACACAGAAATGCCAACTGGCCCAGCCGGGGATCGAACCAGCGACCTTCTTGCTGTGAGGCGAACGACACACACGTTTTAATTCAAAATAATTTACACAGCCAAGTGTAAAGTTCATATAATATATGTAAAAGTTTTATCAAAATAAACTGTCAAATCATACTTACAGTTGAGGACAAAAGTTATAAAAATAATCTACAAAATATTATTTATTTATTTTTATTAATATTAATTAATTAATTAAATTATTTTGCCAAAACAAGAGGGATCACACAAAATGTATGTTTATAAGTACAGACCTAAATATTATGGCCAGACAGAATCTGTGGGCATGTTTTGCTATTTCTGCTGAGAATTTAGTAAAAAATCTGCGGATTTATGCTGAATGATTTTAGGATTATCATAACTAAAAACGGAGTAAATATAAATTTACACACACCTACAGATTTCTGTGTGCGCAGATTCCGTGTGGGCCTACTGAATATATTTCAGACAAGATAGAAAATAATATTTGGATTAAAAAATTCCCCTATATAAATGTTATATACTTGATTATAACTATTCTTAACCCTGTTAAAACTGACACATAAACAAATAGTCAGAATATTCACATTTTCTGGAACTGAGATGTTTATTAATCCTTCTATCAAGATCCATTTTTATACCATATACATGTTTTTATAAATTTATTATGTATCTTATTGATAAATCAGGCCTTTTGGTAACTTTTTTAGCTCAAAACTAATTCAGTTTAGTTAAAAAAAAAGTTTGCCCATGACATTTTGATAAAATAAAACATTTCAGGCAGTTTGTCTCTTTATTTTTACACTAAACATTTGAGTCTTTTTTATTTCATTTTGTTAGAGGTGTAATAGCAGTTTTAGTCAATTGTTCATGCAAAGACAGACCTGACACCTCTCATAGTATGCATGTGTGGATTGATTGCATTTAAGTATTTTTTTGCCCTTTAGGACTCCCATATTCTGTTGTTTTAACAAAAGTACAAAACCAAGGCATGTCAAGGTGCTATAATCATTTAGTGAGGAAAATTAAAATACAATTTCATGAAATTGAGATGAAATTTGGGGTGGGATGAGATGTAATTCTTTGTAACTTAACATGCGTAGGGTACTTTTACTACATACTATTTCAGTTGTATTCAGAACTATGACATGTTGATGAGTAGGGGAAAAAAAAAGGGGGGGGGGCGCAAAACCACTGGATCCACTGATCCATGTACTGATAAAAATCCTTCCTTTAAAAACGGCAGACGAATGCCCCGTTGTAAGTGTAGATTCCAGAAATACTTGTCATAAAAAAGGACGGGAACAGCACAAGGCTGGGCTATAATGCTGAGGTATTTTTGTGTGTAACTTTCACATGTAACTTTCCCTCACACTTCCAATAATATCCAGCTGAGCACAGCGTCTTCATGACTTGATTCAATCAGAATGTGCGACTGTGTTTGTGGGCGGGGCCGTAGGTTTAAATTTCCCTGGATTTGTGCATGCAACAATTAGGCAGGGCTTAAGTTTCGTGTCGACGTCATGCTGAATTGGCTAAAGACTCGCAATCAAAATGATTCATTTAAAGCATTCTTAGTCGAGTCTTTTACAAGTGAATCAGTAAATGAGCTTATAAACACTGTGTACTTTTTAGATTTAGGCCTTTAGCTGGACATTTCACTTCACTTAGAGCTATGTTACACACTGCACGAACGTCATTATCAAAAAAAACCATAATAGGGGCTCTTTAATATAAAGTGCAGAGACCCATGTCTGTTATTACAAAAAAAAGGTTATTTTTATAAAAACACGTTATTGTTCTGGAGTCATTATCATATTCTCAGTTTAATGAAACATAAGTTATATACCGATTTACTGGTTTTATCGCTAATTGTTTATTGAGGTAACAACACTTCAGTATGGGAGGTGTTTTCTGACCATTTTAAAAGAATTCATTAAATTATATTTAAAAAAATTAAAGCAAAACCAGATTAACAATTTTATTATAGAAAACTCTAAAAGTAGAAAAATAGAAAATCGTGATTGTAATACATGATCTGAAGGTCAATGTTGCTGAAAATTCTAAAATGGACACACAACACACCGACACTCCAGGATATCTCTCTGCTACAGAGTGGAGGAACTATGACGTCAATATGTATGCAAAAACCCGGAAGGGAGTTAGCATTTTAGCAGTTTCCGGTTCCCTCGTCCAATAGTCAATGGGTTTTTTCAATGGGATTTCAGTTAAATCGCTTAAATAAGCTTCGTGGCTAACACAAACTCAATATACTTTCACGTTTTATTCTACGACATAAAACACATCAGTTACTTCACACTGTTGATTTTTTTTTTTCAGTTATGCTTCTTTTAAAACACGGTTGCTATCAAGCTGCTAAACGGGACTACAGGTGGTGTCGGACACATTATACGTCATCGAGCTGAACTGGTCTGGAGCGCAGCCCGCTTATACGGTGGGCATTAGGATTTGACTGGTATTTAAGTATTTTCATGAATAATATTTTATAGTTTGTTGTATTTTTCTAATTGGGAATTCATATTGTGTGTAGATAATGCCTTCACTTGTAAAGACTGCCAGAACAGATTAAGGTGTTGATCATTTATTTTAATTAAACGATATTATGAAGATAACTTACTGCTTACCAGTGCAGTCTGTCTCTTTCCTGCTCTCAAGTAATGCAAACGTGTGAATAAATGTGTAAAAAATACACACATGTGAGCTGTTATTTTAACGTGATCAAAGAATTTTTCATCGTTTTTTGTTCATCTGAACACATTTAACATTGTCATACACTCCTCCTCCAAATGTATAGCATGACTGTATGGGCTGCTTGTCGCTGTACTTCGTGACAAAAAAAAGAATATTGAATGTGGTTCTGTGTCCATGATGGAACATGCATGCATATGGTAGACTTGTTCCTCACGCCTCATTTCTGTCGTGTATTACTAGGGTAAGCGCGCTGTATGCAAACGAGCGATACACTTATTTAAATGTCTTATCATGATACTATGTAGGCACATTTATACATACAGTTTTAAACCTTTTACAACAACCGTAAAGCAAAACGAAATGTATTTCCCACGTAAAAACTGTCCAAAAGGCAAGCAGGTCTATGTGTTTTTGCGTATTTATTTGTTTATAATATATATAGCGTGGATTATAAATGTAATAAACCGAGAATTAAACCTTTATCATGGACCATATTTCTAAAAAACAAGCTAGAAAAGTTGTCCGTAGCAGGGTGGTGCTGACGTCACAGGCGAGCGCCCCGAAGGCTGTAGTCCGTTTATAGCCTAATGTTAGCTTTTCAGTTCTTGCGTTTGCATTTACGACCCAAAAGTGCTAAAAGTTGTATTTTCATGTGAGGATTATCCGGCTGGACAAAACGTGTAAGTGTAATGAACAGTGTTTCACCACAGAGCTTATTATTTGCAATGTTCGAAAAGCCTATGGGAAAATCCTATGGGGATTTTATCGAGGGAACCAGTTTTAAGCTAGCAGCCGATTGGCCTACAAGGTGACGTCATAGTTCCTCCACTCTACTGACTGATCCTGCAGAGGATTATGGGTAAATCTCTCCTCAGTCTCTCAGTCTTCAGCACAGTTTTACTGATGATCCAGGATAAACAAAACAAAACCCAGGATAAAGCGGCTCAGTGAATGTGGTCTGGACTGAGTGGATGATCCTCATTGTGTCTCTATAGATGTTGTAGAAGATCAGAGTTCCTGCACTGTGATCCACAAACACTCCTATTCTACTGCTGATCACTTCTGCTGGGAAAATAGTCTCTGTGTTACTGTGTCTGAATGAGAAACCAGAGGAAGAGCAGCTCAAACACCAGGACTGAGCATTATTTCCAAACCAACACTCAATACTGTCTCCCTTCCTCCTGATGCTCTTATATGACACTGATATAAACACTTCATCTCCACTCCAGTCAATCTCCCAGTAACAGCGTCCACACACACTCTCCCTGCACAACATCTGAGAATGAACATCAAATCTGTCTGGATGATCAGGATACAACTGTTTCTCTTCCACACATGTCACCACTCTGTTCTCCTCAGACAGTATGAGTTCAGTGTTTGCTGTGTTTGGATCCAGTGTGAGAAAACAGGCATCTGAACACAAGAAGAGACACATTTATAATCCAACAACACTCACTAAAGCTGTGTGTGTGTGCGGGCGTGTGTGTGTATGTGTGTAGACATACATTTCTTTACTCCTGCTGTAATCATCTTCTCTCCTCCATGATCCAGACTGTAAGCACACACAGAGATTCACATCCAGTCAGTAAACAAACATTGGCTTATAACATGTATATACACACACACACACAGTTATAAAACGTCTGTAAAACTGTAATAAAGCAGCAGCACAACACGTGTATGTAACGCTGTGGAGTGACACTGACAACGGCGGTGAGGATTCAATCGCAGATTTATTGGTAAGTCAGCAAAGCAGTGGTCAATGGGAGCAAACAGATATATACAGGTACTCAGAATCGTAGTCGTAGAACAGGCAGAAGGTCAATAAGGCTGGTGTGTGTGTGTTTTTACCAGCGATCTTTGACTGTTAGATCGCTGGTGATCGTGACAGTGTAACCTCTTGAGTCACTGTTATTTTGTTTTTTAACGTGTGGAAAAATTATTAATATTTATATAATTGTGAAAAGTTTTCAAAAATGTGAATTCAGCATACATTTAATATGTTGACAGTCAGAATAGTAATGAGAATTTTCATTGAATGCACATTTTTCACAAGTGAGTCATGGTTAACCCTTTATAATTTTGATCAGTTTCAGTGTTGTATTTTATAATGTTTAGGGCAGTTTTCCTTTAATGTGCCCGAGTACAGCTCATCTGTCTTAACACTATATATATGTATCACAGCTATGTGTTGTGCTGTTTATCAGATATTCACCCTCTAAATCTGGATGCATATTTAAATTTGTTTTTACAGACTCAATGTGACAAGTTACCGGTGGTACACAAACGAACACTTGAGTAAAAAAACCTAATCAATTATTACTCCAGTAAAAGTATTTACTACTCCCTTTCAATTCCACTGGAGGGAAAGTATAATTTTTTTTTTATTTACTTGTGTGTTCAATTTAATATGCATTTATAAAATGTTTACTTTTTTGCAAAACAAGTTTATTTTTATTGACAACTTGTCGTGCACTGATAAACAATGATAATAAATATTTAAATTTTGCAAACAGGTTTATAAACATAAAAGACAAGTTAAAAAGTATATAAAGTATATGATTTAGCTTAGCACGGAACAAAAATAATAATATGTATATGATTCCTAACAAATATAAACATACCACATACAGTGAAGTAAAAAAGCATTTAGTCAGCCACCAATTGTGCAATTTCTCCCACTTAAAAAGATGAGAGATACCTGTAATTTTTTTTCATAGTTTACCTCAACTGAGAGACAAAATGAGGGCGACAATCCAGAAAAGCACATTGTAGGATCTTTAAATAATTTCTTTACAATTTATTGTGGAAAATAAGTATTTGGTCAATAACAAAAATTCATCTCAATACTTTGTTATATACTCTTTGTTGGCAATGACAAAGGTCAAAAGTCTTCACAAGGTTTTCACACATTGTTGCTGGTATTTTGGTCCATTCTTCCGTGTAGATCTCCTCTAGAGCAGATATGTTTTTTTAGCTGTTGCTGGGCAACACAGACTTTAAACTCCCTCCAAAGATTTTCTATGGGGTTGAGATCTAGAGACCAGCTAAGCTAGTCCATGATCTTAAAATATTTCTTATGAAGCCACTCCTTCATTGCCCGGGCGGTGTGTTTGGGATCAATGGTATGCTGAAAAACCCGACCACATTCATGTTCCTTTAATGCCACTGCTGGACGGAGGATGGAAGGAAATTTTCATTCAAAATCTCATGGGATATAGGCCCATTCATTCATACCTATACACGGATTAGTTGACCTGGTCCCTTTGCAGCCCACTTTGATGCATGCTTCACGGTGTTCTTTGGAATGCAACTCAGCATTCGTTCACCTCCAAACATGACAATTTGAGTTTTTAACAAAAATTTATATTTTGGTTTCATCTGACCATGTTAAATTCCCCCAATCCTTTTCTGGATTACCCAAATGCTCTCTAGCAAACTTCAGATGGGGCTTTATGTGTACTGGCTAAAGCAGGGGATACGTCTGGCACTGCAGGATTTGAGTTCCTAATGGGAACCTTAGTTACTTTGGTCCCAGCTCTCTGCAGGTCATTCACTAGTCCTTCCCGTGTGGTTCTGGAATTTTTGCTCGCAGTTCTTGTGATCATTTTGACCACATGGGCTGTAGTGATGGGAAGATCAGATCATTTTATCGACTCAGACCATCTTATATCTTGCCAAAATAACATTAAATTTTATAAGATGCTTCCAAACACATCTACAACTAGCTCAAAGGTTGATCACACTACAAGTTATAACTAGAATACTCCTGTACAATGCAATGCTACTAAGAAAGAGAAAATAATCCTTCATTAGCTCTGTTCACCTCTTTTGGTATGTCTTCAAATTTGAGTCGTTCGTTCACCTGACACTGACAGCCCCATACTGTACGAGCTTAACCAATGCACACAGTCTAAAACACCCATGATTAGTTCATCTTTTGAGTCTTCGGGTTTTTGAGTTGTTTGTTCATCACGTGACATCGTGAGAAAGAGATGACTCAAACCCGAGGACTCGAGAGATGAACGGATCAAATATTTTTCCAGCTGTAAATGCATGTGATTGGCTTCTGTCTTTCACGTGATGAACGAATGACTCAAACCCAATAGTGGACTCGAAAAATGAATTAATCTTCTCCTCCACCTCCACAAATCTGTGCATGCATAAACGAATGAATCACTCCCTGAGAGGACTCATCGAGTCACATAAAAATGAATGAAAGTCCAAAAATGAACGAATCGTTTAAAATGAACGAATCGTTCAAGAACGATTAATGTTTTTTTTTTTTCATTTTCAGTATGCATTCACTGAGTGACTCCTGTGTCTCTTTATTATGAACACAATTTAAAAGTTTAAATCAATGAGAAGAAAGTGATTTTCTGCGGAAGTTGAAACTTTCTGCTTGCATTGTGACTATTTGTGCACATCCTCTAAACCAAAGTTAAATCAGCCTATGTACTCTGTCCTGTGCCACTTGAATTACTTCCAAATTAATTTCTTTTTGTGAATCTGCGTCTCCTCTTTTACCAACACATGAACAAGTCCTTCCAGTCAATTTCAGAATTATATTTAAGATTTTAGAGTTTGTTTATAAACTCTTAAATGGCCTAGCTCCAACCTGCCTTTCTGATATTATTCAACTGCATGCTCTATCCAGGCCTCTGAGGTCTGCTGACCTACTGCTACTGGCTGCTTCTACAGTAAGAATGAAGCACAGGGGAGATCATGTCTTTGTAGAAACAGTAATTATGCTCTGAAATTCATTACCGTCTTGGATGATAAGGTAGCAGGTAAATTGAATTAAACCTTAAAACTCCAGAAATATACACCACATTATCCACTATCTGCCTCTAAGCAGAAATCAGCCAAACAAAAACATATATATGTTTATTACAAACTTGAGTTTATCCAGTGTGTAGTTTGGATCCTCCAGTTTTTCAGAGAGATGCTTGACTCCTGAATCTCCTGGATGATTGTAGCTCAGATCCAGCTCTCTCAGGTGTGAGGGGTTTGAACTCAGAGCTGAAGACAGAAAACCACAGCCCTTCTTTGTCACCATACAGCCAGACAATCTACAATCACACACACAAACAGTCAGATTACTTTAACAGACATATGTCACTAACACACATTCAGTGCAGTAGCTGATATTGTCTTTGTCTAAAAGTGTTATCCTTTTGTGACTGAAACCAGTCACTAAGGGCAACACTTTACTTGAAGGGGGTGTTCATAAGACTGTCATAACACCTATTTAATTATGTCATGATATAAATATATATGATATTTTGGGCACCACAGTGGCATAGTAGGTAGCACGATAGCCTCACAGCAAGAAGGTCACTGGTTCAAGCCTTGGCTGGGTCAGTTTGCATTTCTGTGTGGAGTTTGCATGTTCTTCCCGTGATCGCATGGGTTTCCTCCGGATGCTCCGGTTTTCCCCACAGTCCAAAAACATGTGGTATAGGTAAATTGCGTAGGCTAAATTGGCCATAGTGTATGTGTGTGAATGAGTGTGTATGGTTTCCTAAAGATGGGTTGCAGCCGGAAGGGCATCTGCTGCGTAAAACCTATGTTTGATAAGTTGGCGGTTTATTCCTCTGTAGTGACCCCAGAATAATAAAGGCACCAAATTGAAAAGAAAATGAATGAATGAATGATATTTTATGAATGCTTATGACAATTCGTCACCTTGGAAAGGTTCTATCTGTGTTCTGATTGATTTTGAGATATTGAGCTTCAATGTTTTTGCATTCCATAGCAAACAGTATGCGTGTTACATTTGTTTTTAAATAAAAAGTATTATAATGCAAACAACTTATAAAAAACATCCCATAATGTAAATAAGATGTCATTTAATAAGAATATGTCAAATGTTGACAAAAATGTTAGATAGAACCTTATAATTCTAAGGTGACGAATTGTCATTAACTGTCATTAGCACAGTTATGTCATTATAAATGCAAAGTTGGTATTGTGAGATGTGATATATCTTTGTTATGACGTTACCAAGCCAACATAACTTCATAAATCAGTCAATGTTACAAAGAAGTCGGGTGAAAAAAGAAGTGAGGATCCACATGCAATTTTGAGCGGAAATATTTGAGAAGGTTCCCTTTAAATGAAGATATTTATCATATTTGACTTCACACTTGAAAAATGAAAAATACTGTAGTGAGTGGGGAGGGGCCAAGAGCTGTGACCATGCAAGACTGATGGCATGAGTGTTGACGACTGTCACTTGTGCGCACAGCCTTGAGTCTTGAGGGTATACTCTCACTTTGATCAGTTGCCTTGAACCGGACGAAAGTTTGCTTGTACCCCCTCATGTCTCCCCCGACGGCCCACACTCACATTACATTTGTGCCTGAGCATGCTTACGTCACCGATGATACGCTGTTCAGTTTAAGAGAAGTGCTCTCGCTCAGCACAGTGATTTCTTTATATCATTATACTGTTTTAGTAGTTTGATATGCAGTAACACACAGTCAAATATTTCACCGAACAGATCTGCCACTTCTGATGCTCATAAACAACCATAGCCAAGTCCTCGTGCTGCAGGAATTAGAAGGTTTGCTAAAGGTGCAGCTGTCGTGCAGAGAGGGTTTTGCGTCTTTAATAATCTATGACAGTTTGCGTTTATTAAACAGTAAGAATGATTAATAAATCCATATGAAACAGTCCCCAAAAGTCACGTCTCCGCTTCAGTTTCAGGCTCAGGCACACTTTGCACTCACACTACAAGCGTAACTCACCAAAGCTCAAGTAAACCGTGCTCCAGGCCGGCCCGGTTGAATTCCGAGCACTCACACTTCTCAAACAATTTAGGAAACGGGCCTGGGCACGGTTCGGATAGCATAGTGTGAGTACTCCCTGAGTCTCACAAAGGAGATCTTAAAAGCAGGACAGACAGCAGTGGAAGAAGAGACAGGACCAGGCCAGACAAAACACTTTATGTTTGTTTTACTTTTAGTTTGGCATCAATCAGTGTGAGGTGCTGCCACTTGTTTGTTTTATGTTTATTTTAGTCATTAAATTTTTTAAAAATGTGTCGGTTCTCTGTCTCATTCCCAATGGCCATGGGGGCAATCAACCTTGCTACATATGCACACTGAATAAACAAAAATAAAATACATGGCATATGTTTTATTCCTCGTCTTTGTGTACTTTATGACATTCAACAATGTAAAAGTATTTTGACGCATTTATTTTATAGAAATATTTTGTTTTTATTTTACCTAAGTGTCTCCAGTTGGCAGTTTGGACTCTTCAGTCCATCTGAGAGAAGCTTGACTCCTGAATCTTGGAGGTCATTGTTAATTAGGTCCAGCTCTCTCAGGACACAGTTTAAGGATTGTAGAGCTGAAGACAAACTCTCACAGGACTGAGCAGTGAGATTACACATGACAAATCTGAGAAAGAACAACACAATTGCATTAAATGTGTGATATGTATTGTACTTCATCTCATGTGAAACAAAAAAAAATCAATCAACCAATCAATTGATCAACCATTAAATCAATAAGATGTTTACACTCATACTTCAGTGTCTCCAGTTTACAGTTTGGATTCTTCAGTCCATCAGAGAGAAGCTTTACTCCTGAATCCTGCAGGTCATTGATACTCAGGTCCAGCTCTCTCAGGACACAGTTTGGGGATTGTAGAGCTGAAGACAAACTCTCACAACACTGAGCAGTGAGATTACACCTGAGCAATCTGAGAATGAAGAACACAAATTACATTAATGTGCATTTTAGTAATTCATCTGATGTAAAGGATAAATATAATTAATCAATTAATCAATCAGTAAATCAGGTGTTGGAACACAGACCTCAGTGTCTCCAGTTTACAGTTTGGACTCTTTAGTCCATCAGAGAGAAGCTTCACTCCTGAATCTTGCAGATCATTGTTACTTAGGTCCAGCTCTCTCGGGACACAGTTTGAGGATTGTAGAGCTGAAGACAAACTCTCACAGCACTGAACAGTGAGATTGCAGAACTGTAGCCTGTATAGAGGATAAAACAAGTAACAATATTAGTTTATGATTTTAGTTAACAGAGTATTTAAAGGCACACTGAAAAAATATAGTAATAATGTAATTTGGAAGGCTTAATATGTTCCAATTATATTGCTTTTTCACATTATAAAAGGGGTTAAATCACTTACAATCACTAACAATGCGCTAAACTTCTGCAAACTACATAGAGTAGTGAACAAGTGAAAGGTGTCACTCACAGAATGTCACTCAATAATTAAAAAATATTCATAAAAATATAAATATAATCAGTTTGTAATGTAAAAAAATCCTGCTACCCTTATAAGTCCATCTCGGAAAACATGATTGTGTCATTCAAGCATAAACATGTAAAACACAAACACCCACAGCTGTGCTTCTACTGTCTGTTGTTTAGAGTGCTTTCAACTTTTTCTGTCTGCTTCAGTATTAAGATGAGAAATAAATAGTGTTTCTATGAATCTGTTAAAACAGGGCAGTGATTTACTAAACTGATCTGAGTCTTCAGTGCAGACTGATGTGTGTCTTCTGTGATGAATGAATGAATACTCACAGAGCTTTTCTGCAGTTTCTCACAGCTGGAATCAGTCTCAGTCCTCCCTCATATGATGTGTTGAATTTCTGCAGCTCAAACTCATCCAGCGGCTCCTCTGACATCTCAATCATGTATGAGATTGTTGAGCAGTGAGCAAGAGAGAGTTCATCCACTGAGTTTTTGTCTGATTTCACAAACTCTTGAATCTCTCTGGACAGAGTCTGATCGTTCACTTCCAGCAGACAGAGGAACAGATTGATGGACCTTTCTGCTGAGAGATGGTCAACTCCCTTGATCTTGCCTTTAATATACTGTGTGATTTCTCTGACACTCTCTGAGCTCTTCTCTGTGTGTTTCAGTAGATCATGTAAGAGTCTCTGATTGGATTCCAGTGAGACACCCAGCAGGAACCGCAGGAACAGATCCAGATGACCATTACTGCTCTCAACCTCTTTATCTACTGCTGATCTGAGCAGTTCATACAGAGAGTTCTCAGAGCTGGCCTGTAGATATTGATTACATAAATAGTCTCTGTCAAAAATCAACTTTAGCTGTTCTGTCTTCTTTGTTAAATGACAGTAAAACACAAATATAGCAGCCAGAAACTCCTGGAAGCTGAGATGGATGAAGCTGTAGACTTTTCTCTGATGAATCACAGATTCCTCCTTGAAGATCTCAGTGCAGATCCCAGAATACACTGAAGCGTCAGTGACGTCTATGCCGCTGTCAATCAGGTGCTCCTCATAGAACATCACATTGCCCTTCATCAGCTGTCTGAAAGCAACTTCAGCAAGTTTGACAATCACTTCTCTGTTGGACTGCAGGAGTCTCTCTGGATCTCTTTCTTCATACTTCTGCTTCCTCATGTTGATCTGAATCAGCAGGAAGTGGATGTACATCTCAGTCAGAGTTTGAGGGATTTCTGCACTCAGATCTTCTTCCAAGAGCTTCTGAAGCACAGTGGAGGAGATCCAGCAGAAGACGGGTATGTGGCACATGATCTGGAGGCTTCTTGCTCTTCTGATGTGCGAGATGATTCTGCTGGCCTGACGCTCGTCGCTGATTCTCTTCCTGAAATATTCCTCCTTCTGAGGCTCAGTGAATCCCTGAATTTCTGTCAGACGGTTGATGTATTTGGAGGGGATCTGATGGGCCGCTGCTGGTCTGGAGGTGATCCAGATGAGAGCAGAGGGAAGCAGATCTCCTTTCATGAGGTTCGACATCAACACAGCCACTGATGAAGATTCAGTCACAGCACAAACTTTCTCCTCATCTGAGAACTTCAGTGTGATCCTGCTTTCATCCAGACCATCAAAGATGAACACAACTCTACACTGCTCATAAATCTCGGGCTCCAGATCTTCAAGTTCAGGATGAAAGTCCAGCAGAAGTCTGTGAAGACTGTACTGATGATCTCGAATCAAGTTCAGCTCTCGAAATGAAAGCACAAACATGAAATCTACATCCTGATTGTCTTTCCCCTCTGCCCAGTCCAGAATGAACTTCTGCACAGAGACAGTTTTTCCAATTCCAGCGATGCCTTTAGTGAGAACAGTCTTGATCTGTGATTTCTCCTTGTTTGTTTTATTCTTGTTTCTCCTTCTTCTCTTTTTCTTCTTAAGTCCTACTCCAGCTAAGGCTTTAAAGATGTCATTGCAGTAGACTGGAGTGTGTTGTGAGGGTTTTGTTCTGGCTGTTTTCTCCATCTGTAAAACCTCATGTTCCTCATTCATTCCTTCACTCTCTCCTTCTATGATGTAGAGCTGTGTGTAGATCTTGTTCAAGAGGGTTTGAGTCTCCTGATGGTTGATTCCCTCAAATAATCTCTCATACTTGTTCTTCATGCTGGTTTTGTGCTGGTCTTTGACTCTCTGGAGTTCATCATGTTCTGGTTGTAGTGAATCCTGCTGCAGGTCTCCTGTTTGTTCATTTCTATCCACACTGCAGAATCAACAATAACAACAACACAAAATGAGCATAGGCACAAAGAACTTCTAGAAAGCCATGTGTGTCACACTCTATATTGAAACACAAAATACAGATTTAATACACAACCAGACTATTCTAACATTGAAACTGTCCCAAGAAGCAGTTTTAGTTTTCAAATGACACTCAGCAAATTCCTCTAAATCTCTTCATGTGTTCAACTGTTTAACATATCACGATAAATCAAGTAATACACATATCGTAGGACATGCATTGTAATATAGCAAAAACAAATTTAAAACAATATTAGAGGCACTTTGCAACTATGAACAGGGTAATAAATACTTTTAACAACAGCATTTGCTGCTTTAAGCTAAATTTTAACAATATTTGCAGGTCAAGACAAACATTTACAATAGGCTGCAAGGAGACCATCTTAAATTGGTAAATAAGCAATTTTTTAGGTTTCTTTCTATATATCCATGGGTTGGACAGTGAAACTAAAACCATTTTAGTGGTGGAGGTTTCATGGCTAAAATGTTAAACTGGCTTAAGCACAGTTTGCTTAAAATAATGCAAGGCACACAACGTAATGGATGACATATCAGAGTTCAAAACAGGACAAATTGTTGTTGCGCATCTGTGACCAAGACAACAAGTCTTTTTGATGTATCAAAAGCCACGGGTAATGTCAGCATACCACTAAGAAGGATGAACCACAATCAATAGGAGTAACTGTGGAAGCAAGAGGAAGTGGTCTGAAAGGGATGTCCAGGTGCTAACCCGGATCCTTTTTACAAAACATAAAACCACAGCTGCCCAACTCACTGCACAATTATATGTGCACCTCACCTATCCTGTTTCCATCAAAATTGTTCATCGGGAGCTCCACAGGGTCATAAACATGGCCAGGTTGCTATAGCCAAACCTTGGGACACTGATGTTAATGCAAAATGTTGGTTTCAATTGTGCCAGCAGCAAAAATCTTGGACTGTGGTCAATGAGACCTTCACTGTCTTTCCCACATCTTTGAGAGTTACGGTGTGGATAAGTCCAAAAAAAGCATACCACCAAGACTTCTGCATGCCCATACTGAAGCATGGGGGTGGATCAGTGATGGTTTGGACTGCAATATTATGCCATTCCCTAGGCTTAATACTTCTGCTGGGCACCACAGTGATGTAGTGGAAAGCATGATCGCCTGACAGCAAAAAGGTCGCTGGTTCGAGCCTCGGCTAGGTCAGTTGGCATTTCTGTGTGGAGTTTGCATGTTCTCCCCGTGGATGCGTGGGTTTCCTCCGTGTGCTCTGGTTTCCCCCACAAGTCCAAAGATGTGGTATAGGTGAATTAGGTAGGCTAAATTGTCTATAGTGTATGTGTGTGAATGAGTATGCATGGATGTTTCCCAGATATGGGTTGCAGCTGGAAGGGCATCCGCTGTGTAAAACATATGCTGGATAAGTTGGCGGTTCATTCCACTGTGGCGACTCCAGATTAATAAAGGGACTAAGCCGAAAAGAAAATGAATGAATGAATAATACTTCTGCTAGATGGGCATGTCACTGCCAAGGACTACCCAACAATTCTTGAGGACCATGTGCACTGGTTCAAACATTGTATCCTGAAGGCAGTGCCAAGTATCAGGATGATAATACAATAAAAATGGTGAAAGAGTGGTTTGATAAACATGAAAGTTAGGTTGAACATGACCATGACCAGTCATCAGATCTAAATATTGCGTCACTTTGGGGTGTTTTACAGGCGCAAATCAGGAAACGCTTTTCTCCACCAACATCATGTAATGACCTGGCCACTTTTCTGCAAGAAGAATGGCTCAAAATTCCTCTGGCTACTGTGCAGGACTCGTTTCTGCTATTACCAAGATAAATTGATGCTGTATTGGCTGCAAAAAAAGTGGACCTACACCATATATGAAGAGTTTGGTTCCAAAATGAGATAAGCGCCATTTTTTGGGGACTGTTCAGATGTACCTTAATCTATGTGTGATTTGAAGCCATTAATAAAATTGAAGAATGAACATTTTAGGCCACAAGAAGGCCAGGGAGTTTGCAGTGAAACTGCCTTTTGTCCTGCGCTCCTCCCCATCACAAGATACCTGTCTGCAAGGCTACATTTCTAAGTGTCCTTTGTAAATTAATTTTTTAAATAATTTCTTACATGTAGCTGAGTAGCCTAGATTTATTTATGTGGTTGCACCTATTGTTTATAGCCTAAAACCTCATGTTAATTCTTGTTGTTGTTGATTTATTATAAGGGATCATAGAGGGCACAGGTTGTTATGGAGAAAAATAAACGGTTTTGTTTTTTCACAACAATCAATAAACTCTATAAGCTATTATCATTATTATTATTATTACAGTGAAATAATTCATTAATTATGATGGGATGAGGAGAGCTTGTGTCGCGGATTTTGTGCAACAGGAACTGTGCCATCGCAACTTCGCCCGCTCTCATCATACAGGTTTGGTTTTCAGCAGCGGTGTGAAAGGAGCTGCCACTCTTTCTGTAACGAGCTACAAGTCGTTTATTTAACTAACTTAATCTTCATTCATTCATTTTCTTTTCGGCTTAGTCCCTTTATTAATCCGGGGTCGCCACAGCGGAATGAACCACCAACTTATCCGGCATTTGTTTTACACAGTGGATGCCCTTCCAGCCACAACCCATCTCTGGGAAACACATTCATACATTCTCATTCACACACATACACTATGGACAATTTAGCTTACCCAATTCACCTGTACCGCATGTCTTTGGACTGTGGGGGAAACCGGAGCACCCGGAGGAAACCCACGCAACC
>CAIGQQ010026629.1:51379-73556 GCA_903798035.1 Danio albolineatus | reverse complement strand
ACACGTGAAAGACACAGAAGCCAATCGTATGCATTTAGAGCCGGAAAGAGATTTGATCCGTTCACCCCCCGAGTCCTCGGTCATGTCTCTTTACATTTTGTACAGAAGATTTTTACCAGAAGACTTGAAAGGTGAACTAGTCATGGCTCCTTTCTGCTCAGACTGTGTACATTGGTTGAGATTATATGGACTGTCCGTGTGACGTGAACGAACCACTGAAATTTGAAGACATGAAGAGGTGAGCTGAGCAAAGAGGCAAAAATATCTTCATAGACAAAAGAGCAGGCAAACAGTGAATGATTATTTTCTCTTATAGCATTCTATTTATGACTTGTTTGTAGTGTGATCAACATTTGGGCTAGTTGTACATGTGTTTGGAAGCAATTCGTAACAGTTTAATAATATATTGGCAAATTGAACGAAATGACTCGAAAAAAGATTCGTTCATCTCGATGAACGAGACTTAAAGATCCGAGTCAGTAAAATGATCCGAACTTCCCATCACTATTCTACAGACCTCTAATTTAGTTTTTTTCTACCTATGTTCAAGGGTACGAGTTATACCATGGTGTAGTTTTATTCTCTTTAGTCTTTGATATGACAGGGGCAACAGTATTTAGTGTGTTAGTGAAGATAGCATCCATACTGCTACTACATCAAGATCATTTGTGTTTATGGGTGCATTTAGAAATAGAGAAAAATCGGGTAAGTTAATCATAAATTCGTCTTTAGTCGACGGGATGATAGTTCCACCAGGGCAATATATATGTGCAGATCTGCTCATTTCAGGTATACACAGATTATAAAATAAGAGGTAGTTGACCTAGATGTGACTTGAAACCATCTAATTTGAGTCACTTGTTTTGGGTGTGCCATAGACTGGATCATGTGGAGTGTTTTGAATAATGTGAAATAATGAAAACTATATAATTGTTCTCTCCCTCATCATGTGGCCTGTTTCAGTAAGTGCTTGTTTGTGAACTCAGCATTGATTGCTATAAAGTGTGATGTTATTAATCTCAGTATATTGTCATCTCTAGGTGATGGTCAGCGGCTGATTGTTTCCTCAAAGCTCTGCTAATATTTGCATTGGTGTTTTAGCTGCAGTATGGCAGAGGAGCGAGTAAAGGACTCTCTCTCAGAGAAACACAGGTACTGACTCTTGTTTTTACACCATTATTTCAACACTTTCTCTGAAGAACAAAGATCAACAACAATGCACTTATTTGTGTTGCTATTGCCTGACCAAATGATGGACCAAGCTTCAGTTTACAACTTCAGGAAATGTGTTTAGATCATTCTAGGTTACAGACAGCTTGTTCTAGTGTCATATTTACCAGAGCTGTGTGGTGTTTAAAGTCCTGTACAACAGAATTAAAGCTGAATGCAGAACAGTTTCAGCTAGTGCTTATAATGGATAGAAACTGAAGATGAACTAGAACATCATTTAATAAAATGAACACAAATATGTAAACAGTGTAGGGTTTTTTTATATAATTTTTTTTGTTTCCTAGACTTAGAAGATTATATTATATTTTCAAGAGAGAGCCCTGAGCTCATAAGATCCTCGAGCCCGGGCCTCCCTACCGTTTGCAAGATGAGAGGGAGGTTTGAGCTCAGGTGGACTTCGAAAACTCCCCTGCTGTAGTTGCAAATGAACAGATAGTGATTGCTCTTAAGAGATAACTACTTACTAGGAGCATGTCTATGGTGCCAATTTGGATTAGTCAGTCAACTTAACTTGCATGTTTTTGGACAGTGGGAGGAAACCGGGGAACCTAGGGGAAAACCACATGAGCATGGGGAGAACGTGTAAACTCTGAACAGAAACGTTGGCTGGCTTGGTAAGGAATAGAACCAGTGACGTTCTTGCTGTGAAGCAACAGTGCTAACCATTGGGCCACCATGCCATCCATCTAGGAAAGGATTAGGGGTGGAAGGGGGGATTCTTCAAAATGAAGATGGCTGTGATACAGAACTTAGGGTATTTATAGTGGCTTAGCAATAGTCTAATTGGTGAATCATAAATTGAATAATGTGGGACTGGCTTCAAGCAATCATAAGCAAATGATCCTCTCGAAATTAATTTAAAAATAAACTTCACTTCAAGAGTTCACACTTAGCTGATGATTGATTATAAAGCTTGTTTGGCATGTTGTCCCGAGAAAGAGCCCAGAGAGTGAGACAGGTGACATTTGAATGCAGGATGTATGAGCTCTGCTAGAGAGACATGAAATGTCAGGATAAGCTCAGCGGAGTGTCTGGTGCTGCAGTGGGCTAGGCAGAGAATCTCTGCAGTTGCAGAAGTGCAATGGAAGTCAGAGGTGCAGAGGAGAATTTAAGCTAAGCTGAGCATCTCTGCAGTTGCAGAGGTGCAATGGAAGTCAATAATAACAGGTAAATACGCTTCCGCTAAGCATTTAAACTGCTGTGGCAGTGCTGGGGAGTGTGTCAGTAGTGGCATGTTAAATGGAAATTTATGTGAGCTCAGGCTATGGGTGAGTGTAGCTCAGCGGAGCGTCTCTGCTGCTGCAGAGGTGCAATGGGTCAGTATGGCCACAAAAGCATTTACTGCTGTATCAGTATGAGTTTGACAATAGTGGTAGTTGTAAATGTAAATCTATATTAGCTCATTTAAAGCATCACTGCTACAGCAGTTGAAACTCTGCGGCGACCCCTAAATATGTCGTAGCTGTGGTGAATGTGAGTGAATAGAAGTATGGGATAGTTCAAGTTTGGAGGGGAAAGTAAAAGGAAGAAAAAAAGGGGAAGGCTAGTGAAAGAGCTCCTATGTTGATAGGAGGGGGAGTAGGGGGAAATGGCAGAGTTGAGCTTATACCTAGAAATGCATGTGGGTGGAAGTTGGCTGGAGAGGATCAGCTGGGTTTCCCTGAGGTGGTATTGCTCTTCTGTGGTGTAAGAATGCTAAGAGGGTTAGGAATGGGTGTGTGGGGGAGGTGATGTCAAAAAATGTATATAGAATGTTCTTTGCAAAATTTATCTGTTTGCTTTGCTTCATAAAGAAAGATAAAATTTTCTTCATCCTGCAAAGTTAGATCAGATATGATGAGGTGGACTGTGGGATTGAAATTTGATGTTAGTTCAGTACATCTCAAAAACTAAAAAGGCTAGTGTGAACATGGCATCTGGGGTGTGGGCTGTGTGAGTGGAAATATGTCCTTTGCGTAGAGTGTGAATGCATATGGAATGGAAGTGGAGTGTAATAGGTTGGATGAGGGTCAGCTTCTGAGGCTGGCTGTCATGATCTCGCGGGTGCATGCTAGGAGAGTGGTGAGAGTTTGGCTTCATTGCTATGTCTTGGATTGTCAGCGTCTTGAGAGTTTAGGCGGAGTTCATGGATGGTGATCAAGTTTGGACTGTGATCTTGTTGGAGAATTGTGTTGTGTGAGGCAGTTTGAAGTAGAAGGTTTTGATGTTTTTGTTGTTGTTGAAGTTGTTGTTGAAATTGTTGTTGGAGTTATAGTTGGAGATGTAGTTATTGTTGTTTTTGAAGTAGTAGTTGTTGTTGTTGTAGAAGCAGCAGCAGTAGCTGGCTGATGCAGAGCGGAGGCAGTCTTCCAAACAAAGATGGCTGTGATATGGAACTTAAGGTATTTATAGTGTCTTAGGAATCATCTAATTGGTGAATCATAAATTGAATAATGTGGGACCGGTTGCAAGCAATCATAAGCACGCGATCCAATCGAAATTAGTTTATAAATAAATTTCACTTATAGATTGAAAATAATCTTTTGTTTGGTATATTTCCTGGTTTCTGTTTTGAGTCTTTTACTCAACAGGTTCCATAACAAAGTTTTAGTCAAATGTTTTTTTTCAGTGAAGCTGAAACTGCAGAATGAGAAAGCAGCGCATCACTCATCTGTTTACCTATGATTCCTGTGTAACAGACCTAATCAGACAGACCTTTAGCCAACAATTAGTTTGTGCTAATTTAAATTGAACAAACTCACATTTGGCTGATAAAACTCTTGTAAACAAAAAGTTTCTCCTGCAGTTTATTCCTCTGGTGTGTTTGTGTCTTCAGTGTGAGATCAGGATCATGTGTGTTCAGCTCTGTGTCTCTGAAGAGTGACTGGTCAAAAGATGATCCACCAGACCTCAGTGAGAAAACACCATCATCTGACAAAAGGTATTTAGTGTTTTACATTATTGCTCACACATGGACTGTTAGCAAATATTTTAATGTTCCTCTGGAAATTTTATTGTTTAAAAAACATGCAGCTGTGTATAAAATTCTGTGTATTCTGCTCTTTGTATATGTGTATGCTTCTGTGTATATTGAAAATTTAACCGATTACTGAAAGGATGCATTTTTAACAGATTAATGGTGCCAGTTAAATGGTTAAAGGTATTGTTCATTTATTTAGTATTTTTACTGTATACATATGCAACACATATTTATTAGTGACGTTAATACGCGCAGACCTGATCAGCCAGATTAATGCAGTGGGTTAACCTAACAAAAACCCCTGTTAGCCACGTTTCCAACAATATTTACACCGTTTCAGACCTATTTAATATCGCCTAATATTAATGTAATACAAAAATTGCACCAAAATCTCAATTTTTGCTTGTTAAACTGTAGAGAAAAATAGAATAAAACACAAGCTATCTTAGATTTTATTATGTACACATTCAAATGGGTAAAGCATACTTTCATGCTAACAGAAAAACCTGCATACTCGAGCTGAGACTTTCATTTATATACTGCGTTTGCACAAAACAGGTGGAAACATGCGAACGCCACTTCCCACGTAAAAATGTTTTAATAAATTGCATGAGAGAATGTGCAGAGCTGTAAGTAAACACATTCAACTTGGATATTGACTGTAATGAAAAATGTATTAATAAAAGAAATTGAAATAAATTCTGCTGTACATTCACTTTTAGGAAGGTTTCTACACAAAGTTTTATAAAGAAGACCCAGACGGGAGACTTGATTGTAGCTACTGTTCATGTCTATATTGATAAATCACTAGATAAATCCTGAGGTCTTAGTTAAAATGACTATACACCCACTTTCCTATTGTATGTTTGTTTCATAAATGAAGCCCAAAGAGTCTGTAAATTTAAGAACAATGTAAAAACAAAGGGGAAAAAGACAAGTGTAAAAACATGAGTCCAACACATGAAGAAGAAGAAAAGAAGCTAAATCCAAATGCAACTATAGGATACACAACTAGAGGCGTACAAAAGGTAGTTTATAAAAAGCTGTAAACAAAGAGGCAATCAGGAGCATGGGCTGATGGGAAGTGAAGTCCAGTAGGATAAAACAGCAGAAACCCTTTGCCCACTAGTGTTCATAAGAGAGACTGCAGCATTATGTGATGCTCGTTTTCCTCTGGTGTGTTTGTGTCTTCAGTATGATATCAGCATCATGTGTGTCCAGCTCTGTGTCTCTGAAGAGTGATGGGTCAATGGGTCATCCACCAGAGTTCAGTGAGGAAACACTATCATCTGACAAAAGGTATTAAGTAATTTACGTTATTGGTCTCATATGGACTGTTTTGAACATATTATGTGATCTAATAATTTACTAAAGAGAGTCTTTCCTGAATGAATCAGTTGTGTGAATTAATCAAATGACTCGACTTTTTGGTGTTTGATTTCTGAGCTAAATTTAACACAACCCAGCAGTGATCCGTTCAGTGTCCCGACTGTCTCCTTATTATGAGCACTACAGAGCATTCATTATTTTCAGTGTTTGTAAGATATATCTGTATGTGTTTGCCTCTAAATGTATTATTACAGTGGTTTTATCTGTTAACAGTGTTAAATATGAGTTAGCAGATTCAGGAGACGAGACTTACAGGAGACAAAAGAGTTTCACAGACAATCTCCTGGGGATCTTCCAGGTGGGAAAAAATCTTTTTGAGTCAATAATGTCACTGAAATAACTCCATGAAACTCCAGAATATTTGTACACAACACTGTTGAGAACTGGTTCTTGTAACCTGTGTGAGATTAAAGAGTTGACCAACTTGCCTTTATAATGTTACAATATGGATATGAATAATGATGGATGTTTCCTGTAATTAAAGCTCAGATTTCATTATGATAATTAGTTTTGTTGACAGTTTGAGGTGTACTGTATCGTTATTATTGACATCTTACAGATGTCTCTTTTACACTTATGTTTGTTTTACTATGAGACATAAGATACTATATAGTTTTGTTTTAGTTGTTTGCTTTTGACTATTAAAACTATTTGTTTTTGTAATGTTTGTAAATTAAAATAGTTGTTAAATAAAACAAATCTACTGGATTTTATTTCTAAATGGATTGTTAAAAAAATTCAATAATTATCTATACCGAATTATATGAAAGATTATATTGTGATATTTTTTTTTTTGCTGTATCACCCAACCCTACTCTGAACACACATGAGAAGCGCATCACCACCATTATTAAAGTATCAAGCTGGCAGACAGATGCTAAATAGCTCTGCCACCGATGATCACTCATAAGTCAGTGTGTAGCCCAAACAAGCCATTTGGGGTGATGTTTGAGTGAATATAGGCAACATGCTACATATTTCAAGCAATTTGACTCTGAATGGCTGATTCTAGTCTCACAATAGCCTGTTTGGTATTTTCCAAATGTAGATGTTAAATGTGTAGTCTATATAGCTGACAACGCTGTAAATCATGAAGGTAAGAATAAAAGACTATTTTCTTTTTTTTCTTTTTTTCACTTCAGCTACGGTAAAAAAATAAAATAAAATCCATTTTTATTATAATGAATAAATAACTTGCATGTTACATGCGTCCACTTCTGAATAAGCAGCATCTAAGCACAGTGGTCTCCTGAGGTTATATTGGTCATAAGTCCAACTTATTACTAATGGTGAAAATGAAACAAACTTCTTTCTACCCAGAGCCACTGTGTTTGTTTGTGGACGTTCACAAGTTCAGCTGGCTGTTGTCATGTGATTTGTTGCTAAGGTGGCAACACTGTTCACATGTGTTCATTCATTCATGAGGATTTGATGACTAATCTTAGACGTCTATTAGATTTTCACTGACGGACCAAATCTAGCCTTGTTTATAGCCAAGCTGTCTTTTAGACGTTTATTAGACTGTTGTTCCCACAGCTGAAGCCCCTGTTTACATATTTTCAGACACGTGTAGTTTGTGGATGTACATCTGTGTGAGAATTAATATTAATCTTCTCTTTTCTTCAATCATAGAATCTTGAGAGCAAAATGATGAGATTTTTGAAGAGTGAACTGGAGAAGTTCAAGAAAATCTTACAAGATGAAAACAGACAAGACTCTGTAAAGGACTTTAATGAGAACATATGCAGAATCACAGAAGCAGCTCTTGATCTCACACTCTTCTTCCTGAGAGAGATGAAGCAAGATGAAGCTGCTGATACTCTCGAGGGTAAGAGACTCATGGCCATCAGTCAGACCGACACTTACAAATTTAACTGGAAAAGTCAAGACTATCTATCTGTTTCTTTGCTCCTGTGTTTAGGTGAGCTGTTCTTCATTAATCAGCTTAAAAGTAGCCTGAAGAAGAAATATCAAAGTGTGTTTGAAGGAATTGCTCAGCAAGGAGACTCCACACTTCTGAATAACATCTACACAGATCTCTATATCACTCAGGGTGCGAGTGAACAGGTCAACACTGAACATGAGATAAGACAGATTGAAGCTGCTTCCAGACGTCATCAATCGCTAGAGATGCAGGTTGAATGCAAACATTTGTTTGAAGCACCTGAACAAGACAAGCAGATCAGAACTGTCCTGACAACAGGAGTTGCTGGCATCGGGAAATCAGTCTCTGTGCAAAAGTTTGTTCTGGATTGGGCTGAAGGAAGAGAAAATCAAGACATCAGCTTCATATTTCCTCTTCCATTTAGAGAGATGAACCTAATGGAGAAGAAAATACAAAGTTTGAAAGACCTCATGACTCAGTTTTTCCCAGAGATCAAAAGACTGAACCTTACAAGAAGCACACGATTCAAAGTCCTGTTCATCCTTGATGGATTGGATGAATGTCGTCTTCCTCTGAACTTCACTGCTAATGAGACATGTTGTGATGTATCATCATCAGTCTCTCTGGATGTTCTCCTGACGAACCTCATCAAGGGAAATCTGCTTCCTTCTGCTCTCATCTGGATCACCAGCAGACCAGCAGCTGCCAGTAAGATTCCTGCAGACTGTATTGAGCGGCTGACAGAGATACGAGGATTCAATGATGCCCAAAAGGAGGAGTACTTCAGAAAGAGACTCACAGATCAGAATCAGGCAAGAGAAATCATTGATCACATTAAACAGTCAAAGAGTCTCTTTATTATGTGCCACATCCCAGTCTTCTGCTGGATTTCAGCCACTGTTCTCCAGAACATTTTAAAGGAGAACAGAAATACTGAACTGAAACACAGGGCTAATGCTGAAACACTGCAGGAATCTCCCAAGACTCTGACACAGATGTACACACACTTTCTCCACTTTCAGATCCAGCAGAGCAGAAGAAAGTATGATGGACAAAACACACCAGATGTCTCCTGGGATCCAAACCTCATCTTTTCACTGGGGAAACTGGCCCTCCAGCAGCTGGAGAGAAATAATGTGATCTTCTATGAGAGCGATCTGAAAGACTGTGGCATTGACGTCTATAAGGCATCGGTGTACTCAGGCTTGTGTACCCAGATCTTTAAGGAGGAGACGGGAATCATTCTTGGTACCATGTACTGCTTTCTTCATTTGAGCATTCAGGAGTTCATTGCAGCCCTTTATGAGCATCTAATTCTAGACCAAAACAAGAAACGTTTACCTATTTTTAGACAGAAAAGCAAAACTAAATGCATGATTAATATGCTGAAGACTGCAGTGGACAAGGCTCTGGAAAGTGACAATGGACATCTGGACCTTTATCTTCGCTTTCTTCTCGGTCTGTCACTCCAGTCCAATCAACAACTCTTCCGAGGCCTGTTGACACAGCAGGATGGCAGAGACCAGAGCAAAGAGGAAATAATTGCATACATCAAGCAGAAACTTGAAGCAAATCTGTCTCCGGAGAGATCCATCAATCTGTTCTACTGTCTGAATGAACTGAATGATCAAACTCTGCTGAAAGAGATTCAGTCTCACCTTAGCAGAGGAAGTCTGTCATCTGCTGACCTTTCACCTGCCCAGTGGTCTGCTCTGGTCTTTGTGTTGTTGACCTCAGAGGAGGAGCTAGAAGAGTTTGAGCTTCAGAAATTCCAGAGATCAGACGAGTGTCTCATCAGACTATCGGCAGTCATCAAATCCTCCAAAAGAGCTCAGTAAGTCAAAGGCCTTTTATCTAAGAAATTGACATTTGCTGATATTAAATAATACAATAATGTTAATGGACATGCACAATATTGATATTGTTGACACTTCAAAATACTGTGAATAATTGTTTAGTATTTAATATTTTAATTGTTTAAAATTACATTCAAATTAATGTATTGGCAGTGGTTGTTTAAGGGATGGTTACCCAACAATGTAAATTTACTCATTTACTCACCCTCAATGGGTTATAAATCTTTCTAAAAGTTTCTTTCTCCGGCTGAACATAAAAGAAGGTATTGTAAAGAAAGCTGGAAACATGTAACCATTGACTTACATAACAATTGTTTCTCCTACTATGGAGGTTCAATGGCTAATGGTTTTCATCAGTCTTAAAAAAACTTTTTTTGTGTTCGGCAGAATAAAGAAGATCATAAAGGTTTGGCACCACTTGATGATAAGTAAATGGGTGAATTATCTCTTTAAACAACAGCAAATAAACTGTTAAACTGCATTATCTGTGCGCAGTAGCTGATGTTATTAATGAGGCAAAAGCAGATTTGAAGAGTTCGGTTTTCTTAAAGTGTCTCCCGCTTTTCTGAAATATAGTAGATGAATGTAAGAAATTCAGGTCTGCTCAGCATCTGTTGCTGTCTCCTCTCTTATGGAGAATCATTTTAGAACTGACTTGGGAATTTGTATGTGTTCTATTGATTATTTTGTGTGGAAATTGCACGCTAGTTAGCTATAAAATGATACAGCACATTTAAAGTCCTATCTGGTAAGAGTGGAATGATCCCACTGATGGTGATTTCTCCATTCTGTCTATTTTGACCTTCTCTATGCTGGTAATTATCAAGTAACAATGATCTGTGTCCCTGTTCAGGGAGGATATTGGCTATTGCATTTTGAGTCCACTAGTGCTGTAGTGTTTACTATTAAGGTTAATCAGTGACTCGGTTACTATCCTTCAGCTTAGCCCCCGATTAATATTGAATAAATACTTTTCATTATGTTTATAAACACCCATACACTCTCTCATTCACAAACACATGCACACAAACACACACACAAACACAATAGTCAGTTTTGTTTACCCAATTCACCTATACCATATCTATTCGGACTGTGGGAGAAACTGGAGCTGGGACTCGAACTAGCAACATTCTTGTTGTTAGTTGAAAGTCCTATCCACTGAACCACCGTGCAACCCTCTTCTTAATTATATCTTCTTCTAATTGTGCAGGCAGGAAAAGCAAGAGCTAGATCTAGGTGCAGTTCCAATGTTAAATATAATCCATACACAATGAAAATGGCAGAGCTGAAGGTCAGAAAACACAGGCAAGAGAAACATATACACATTCAGCAAACTATGATCAACAAATAGTGACTGAAACAGAGGAGCTTAAATACACAGAGACCAGTAAGTTAACAAGGGGATGAAGAGTAACTGGGCCAACTAACAAGAGTAACATAGGGAAAACTGGGGTGGCACACAGAGAACACAAGGACAACAGAACAAGGACAGGCCAACCAGGACCATGACATAACTCCCTTCTAGGAGCAGATTCCAGATGATCCTCAGAGGAAAACACGAAACAAGAGTAAGTTCAGCACACTTGAGGTGCTACAGTGGAAAAGGGTGATGGGTGAGAGGCAGGTTAATGAAACCATGACAGGGTACAGGACAGATGGTGGGGGGAAACTGACAGGCAGATGAACAGAGAGCAGGACAAAGCCAAGGCAGGGACTACTGGAGAGTAAACCAGAGCAGATCCTGTGGATCAGAATAAACAGGTGAAGCACATAGATATAGTGTGTCCTTAAATTTTGCATTCACGGGTGAGGCAGTCCTTATCACTGGCATTGATAAATATATTTATTTATTTTCTATATTTCTATTATGTCTGTATCTCTGTTTGCTTTTATTTTGTCCCTTGATATGCAACTTTTAAATGTGCTAAAGGAAATTATTATGTAGTTTTGTTCTTGTGATTTATAGTCATTCATCTCTGGACCTTTTTGCATGATCTTTTTATTTGATAAAAATATTTCTTGGTCTATTCAGACATCTGAAGGAAGCCATTTAATTGTGTTTTATGTACATAAATTATGAATAAAGCTAAAATAACACGATGTGCTCACTAATTAGTGAAGTTAAACCATTAAACACACCAGATTAACACATAAATATTGTGTTTGTCCTCTACACAGGCTACAGGGCTGTAATCTCACTGTTCGGTCCTGTGAGAGTTTGTTTTCTGCTCTACAATCCTCAAACTGTGTCCTGAGAGAGCTGGATCTGAGTAACAATGACCTGCAGGATTCAGGAGTGAAGTTTCTCTCTGATGGACTGAAGAGTCCAAACTGTAAACTGAAGACACTGAGGTAAATATTTCTCCACAACAAACAGACAGTTACATATTGTGTTACTAAATGTGGAGCCCCTTTCAGTAGATTGCCAGAAGATGAATACGCAAATTATTTGCAGGGATGTGATTTTATTCATATCTACACATTGATTATGATTACATCTATGTGTTGACTGAATAAGAAAAGACAAATCTATTTAAATGCATTTCTGAATAAACTGCGTAATGCTGCATTTTCAGGATTGAAGTAGCTCTTTTTCTGATTTAGACCATAAGCGTGTCAAAACCATTCAGTATCTGTTCTGTAATAGATCATAACTGGTTACATAAGGATGTTATTTCACGCATATGTCATTGTAGCTTACTATGGTGAGGGAGGTGAGCATGAGTAATTAAACGTTCCATCTACTTAGAAAGCAGATATCTGTGCACAATTCACTGCTTGTTAGTTTTCTGGACAGTTAGTTTGCTGCACAGGGAGAAAATGAAAGCTGTAAAAATATGACAGTGATACTTGTGGATCCAGGCTGTCTGTAGAACGAGTTTTCTCCACTGCGTCTGTCATGGATCAGCGGCGATCAACGCAGCCGTTCAGCATCATCATTTCTGTTGAGGACGTGAACACAATGGCCAATTACAGGTGTTTCAGAACTTGCTTTTATTTATAAAGCGCTTTTAAAGACATCAAGTGTTGTACAAGCTTGCGCTATTTAAAACAAAGGACAAGTAAAGGACACGAGACTCTCATATGGTTAGTGAAATAAGTTTTCAGACTAGA
Organism: Danio albolineatus; assembly: GCA_903798035.1. Lineage (NCBI taxonomy): Eukaryota > Metazoa > Chordata > Actinopteri > Cypriniformes > Danionidae > Danio > Danio albolineatus. The sequence goes on along the minus strand of CAIGQQ010026629.1, from coordinate 61,120 downwards.
TTTTAAAGCAGAATGGGTTTTGTCTAACATGTAGAGGTAAATTATTCCAAATGTACTTCTGTGTATTTGCTATAAATGCTCCTGTAAATGCTCCTGTAAATGCGTCTGTAAGGATGTAAAGATACTGTAGTGCTATAATCTCCGCTTATCAGGGAGTCGCAAACAACATACAAGATAACGAAACTGCCTTGAAGTGAAGCGCACTTTTATATTTTACGTATATCTTGGCTTTAGAATTCCTCTATGTGAGTTAACACAGCCATGGGACTGAGTGCACATTTGACAAGATAACACATTATTATTTACCAGTCATGTGTCATTACCCTACTTATTTACTTAGTGCTATAGCTGAGCACCATGTACTGTAACACAATCTACAACAGTAAATCTATACATTGCAAAGTGCACTTAAACTGTTTTAAGCCCTTTCAAAGATTTAATGGCTTAAAACTGTTCAACAGACTGGTTAAATACTAGTAGTTTACCACGTTAATAAAGGGTTTGCTAAATAATTGCACACTCCTGCATTTTCAGATGGATACTGCTCTTACATGTGGATTGATTGCTGACACATAGTTTTACATAAATGTATACAATATTTAATTCAATTACACTTAAATTAACCCAAATATATCTTAGTCGGTAGATAAACCAATTTAAATCTGGTGAAATTTGGTCGACTAAAACTAAAATGATTTACAAGACTAAATTAAGACTAAAACTAAATCAGAATTTGCTGTCAAAACTAACACACTTCATATATCTATCCGCTTGTATTAAAAGACAAAATTGTATTCTTTAAATGTGCAAAATTAAAATTGTGTACAGAAAGAATCGCTAATGAACTGTGATGCACCGAATCAGTGTATTTGACTGAAGTTTATTTATGAACTAATTTAGAGAGGAGCACGTGCTTATGATTGACTGCTAATGCATTGGATCCACCAATCTGGTGATTCCTAAATCACTATAATTATTCAGAGTATCTTACCTTAGCCATCTTCGTTTTGAAGAATCCCCCTTTCACCCCTACTTCTCCCCTTTCCTTGACAGGGTGGCACGACGGCCCAGTGGTAAGCACCGTTGCCTCACAGCAACAATGTCACTGGTTCAAGTCTTTACCTGGCCAGGTTGACATTTCTGTGTGGTTTACATGTTCTCCCTGTGTTTTCATTATTTATTTATTTTTATTTCTATCACATATGCAACTGTTTCACTTTATTTTGTAAAGTGCTTTGAGATGCAACTTTTACAGATGCTACAGAAAATTATTGTTAATAGTTTGTTCATTAAAATAATAATAAATGAAACTATTTTAAAAAGTATTTCCTGTCTTGCAGTGTTAGGTGTTTAATAAAGAGTTGGGTCATTGGAACATCTGATGGAAGCCATTTAATTGTGTTTTATAGACATTAATTCTATTTAAAGTTAAAATCCCCAGATGAGCTCACTATTTAGTGACGTTATACCAGTCGCTACAGTAATAGGTGCTTCAAACTGTTACACACCAGATGAACACATTAATATTGTTTTTGTTCTCTACACAGGCTACAGGGCTGTAATCTGACTGTCCGATCCTGTGAGACTTTGTCTTCAGCTCTACCATCCTCAAACTGTGTGCTGAGAGAGCTGGACCTGAGTATCAATAACCTGCAGGATTCAGGAGTGAAGCTTTACTCTGATGGACTGAAGAGTCCAAACTGTAAACTGGAGACACTGAGGTCTGAGTTCAAACACCTGATTGATTGATTTGATTTGATTGATTGATAGATTTTTTTGTTTTGTTTAGCTCCATCATACAGATTACATTAATGTGGTTTTTAGTAATTTGTGTTCTTTCTCAGACTGGTCACATGTAAACTCACTGTTCAGTCCTGTGAGAATTTGTCTTCTGCTCTACATTCCTCAAACTGTGTCCTGAGAGAGCTGGACCTGAGTAACAATGACCTGCAGGATTCAGGAGTGAAGCTTCTCTCTGATGGACTGAAGAGTCCACACTGTAAACTGGAGACACTGAGGTATTTTTCTACTCAACAATAAATACTAAAAGATTTCACATTATTTCACATCAGGGTTTGTCATGCTTGAACATGTTAACCCTGAGTGATACTAAACCCAGGATAACAGGAATTATGGTTTATCCGTAATTGTGTTTCACACTGCTCATACTCTACCTGTAGTTAACAAATAATCCAGAGTATTTATTAACAGATGATTCATTAACTGTACATCCTAAACCCCTGTTTAATGCACTTTTAGCATATTTGTGTTGTCACGTTGCTGACTGGAGGAACAGCAACTATTCCAGCACGTTTTACCCAGCGGATGCCAATCCAGTCACAACACATAACTGGGAAACAGATTGAAATGGCCAAATGAGCTAAATGAACTCTCCCCATGGTGTCAGGTATATAAAATGTTGCTGTGTAGGTCATTAGTTTCACAAAGACAAAGACAAAAGTACAAATGAATGAAAACAAGGAGCAAATCATGTCATCTAACATCTTTTGATCACTCCAGTTTACACACTTTCGAGCTTTGTTTACATGATGCACTAGGGTTGGGTCGATTGACGATGCCATCGTCCATCCCGTGACCGCAGAGAGACCGAATGTACGCGCGAGAGAGACCGAATGTACGCGCGAGAGAGACCGAATGTGCACGCGAGAGAAACCGAATGTGCACGCAAGAGAGGCCGAGTACACGTGAGTATGGGCGTGCGAGAGAGACTGAGAGACTATTAAAGTTACTTCTATTAATTACTATTACTAATTCTACTATGTTTACTAATTTGTTTCCATTAGTTATATTTGATGTAAAGATGACACATTTTGTGGTAATACAATTGTAACGTTTGCGAAGTTATTACAGGCCTAATAAATGATTACATATTAAAATATAATAGTGGCCTTATTTAATGGTGTTCAACATAGCTGCTCAAAGTTTAACACACTGTTTAAAGTATAAATGCATTTTCAAGATATTACAGATTTTTTTATTAACATGATCACTGTTCGTGTTTTAGGACACACCCGAGTAATAATTAGCATTTTAAAGTCAGCAAAACAGCTCAGATTATCTTAAATAAAGTGCAACTTATAACTTCACAAATGTTACAATTGTATTAACAAAATGTGTCATCTTTACATCAAATAGAACCCATAGAAACAAATTAGTAAACATAGTAAAATTAGTAATAGTAATTAATAACAGTAACTTTAATAGTCTCTCGGTCTCTCGCGCGCGCCCATACTCGGGCTCTCTCGCGTGCACATTCGGTTTCTCTCGCGCGTACTCGGTCTCTCTCTCTCGCGCACATTCGGTTTCTCTCACGTGCACATTTGGTTTCTCTCTCGCGCACATACGGTCTCTCACGCGCGTACTCGGTCTCTCTCCTGCGTACATTCAGTCTCTCTCGCACATACTCGGCCTCTCTGTGGTCACTTGACTTTTGTCCACTCTGGCGCCTCATATCATCTAGCATTTCTGAACAGCCCTCCATCCGCTGAAAATGCACATCACATGACCACACAAACACACACTGTCATGCGCTCCTCTGAGCTCCAGAGAGCAGTGCACTTTGGACAGCTTATCGAGGATGTACCGCTGGATTGCATTGTTAAACATATTTAATTTGTCTTGTCTCTATCTAACGACTCTTTGGTCTTTTGAATCAGGTTACTGTACTCGGTAATGTTAGTGTAAACCTCAGATTCTGTTGGTTGGTTCCTGTTGGTTATTGGTTCCTGTTGGTTGTTGGTTCCTGTTGGTTAAGTCCCGCGGAAAAAGTGATTGACAGGTGTTAATCTGTGTGTAACTTATCCTTATTTATTTATGATTTGGTTATGGGTAATCAAAGACCATGCAGGTCAGGTAGTTGAAAAGGTAGGCTACAAAAAATTGTTTCGTTGTGAATTAATTAATTACTCATAAATAATTTATTCGCCGCCGCCTATGACGACAATGCCATCGTCCATCGCGATGTTTCACATTAGACATCGTACGATGCCAAATGGGTCAACACCGCCCAAACCTATGATGCAAGCTTTCCGTTACTGACATGTCATGAGCCTCTGTTCAGCTTCTGATTGGCTGTTTCTGCTGCCAAGTGTCCAGCAGCAACAAGCAAACACTGCTCTGTTTCACACTGAACAAACTTAGCAGCACAATGCAGGGTTAACGCTACAAATATGATGCTAACACCGCTCCATAGCAGGGCTTCATAACCCTGGATAAAATGCTGTGCTAACACTGCTTTCAGATTACAGGTGTGAAGCGTGTCTTTACCTGGTTTAAAAGCAGTGTGAACAGCCCTAAAGTGTTCCCAGATGTGGAGCCCCTTTAGTGGATTGGCAGAAGAAGAAACAAAACATCTGCAGGGCTGTGATTTTATTCATATCTATACAAATGTAATTAAAGATTAATGATGAAATTCAATGATCTAATCATTGTCTGTTGTGTTTTATACATTACTTTAAAGGGCACCTTTGATGAAAAATCTACTTTTTAAGCTGTTTGTGTAGGTATAGTGTATAGTAGGTTGTTTTGGGGTGATATAAACACACCCAGTCCTTTTTTTTTCAATTTAACTACATAAAAACGGTGGACCAATTGGAGCGGTTTTGAGACTGACTGTAACTTTACGTAGGAGTGCGGTCCCCCCATATTGATTGACAGGCTCACATTATCATATCCTCAGTTTGTTGTTTCACGTCAGCCATTTTCTTAGTGTGAGTCGAAGCGATGCCACCAAAGGAACACCCTTGCGCTGTTTTTGGATGCAAGGCTCAACACAAGAGCCTTCATCGTTTTCCTGGAAATAAGCAACAGAGGCTTAAGGGCGTACTCAAGTGTGCCGAGTCCGGTTCACTTGGGCTTTGGCGCGGTGCGCTTGTAGTGTGAGTGCAAAGCGCGCCTAAGGCCGAAACTGAAGAGGAGACATGACTTTTGGGGACTGTTTCATATGGATTTATTAATCATTCTTACTGTTTAATGAACGCAAACTGTCGCAAATTATTAAAGACACAAACTCCTCGCTGCACGATAGCTTCACCTTCAGTAAACCTCCTCATTCCTGCAGCACGAGGACTTTATGATTGTTTATGACCGTCAGCAGTGGCTGATCTGTTCGGCAGAATATTGACTGTGTGTCACTGTATATCAAACGACTAAAACGATATAATGATATAAAGAAATCTCACTGAAATCTCCGAGAGCGCTTCTCTTACACTGAACAGTGCATCAGATGACGTAAGCGTGCTCAGGCCCGAATGCCCGCGGGCCGTCTGGGGAGACGGAAGGGGGGACAAGCGTGCTTTGGCCCGGTTAAAGGGAACTGTACATAGTGTGAGTACGCCCTTAAGTGGCTAAGTTTTATCTTTAACGATCAGGTGCCTGAAAACGTACCTAAACTGTCGCATGTTTGCACTAACCATTTTAGCGCAGACTGCTTTGAGAATGCGGGACAATTCCACTCGGGATTCGCGAATAAATTGTTTTTGAAAAATGGATCAGTTCCAACAATCCACAATCCTTTTTGCATTTAAATCATACCAATGCAGTGTTTATCTTAGTGGATATCTTTATGTCTTGTCTGTACTTGTTTGCGGATGATACATGCATCGTAAGCAGCTGTAAAACTGTACAAAGACATAAATGATTTTGTAACTACAACTCTGACACATTCTGGCTCATACGGATTATTGATTCCTCAACAGTCGTCTCTGCTTGTTCTGTGTCTGGGTCGTACACATACGGCTGAATGCTTCTCTCTGTCTGCCTGTCTGTTGCCGTACACAAAGCAGGGGCACTCTTGGCTCCGCCTCCTTGTTAAGATTGGCAGGAAGTCGAAACTAATTTGCATGTGAAGCAACACACCCCTAAAACAGCGACCTGTGTACACGCCCCCAAAATTACACTTTTTAACACATTATAATAAAGCAATCTGAATTGTGTTTTGATCTGAACCTAGACTGGCACACTCAGAACAACCATAGTAGTGATATAAAATCTTAAAAAAGGGTTAGTGTATGTGCCCTTTAAGATTTCCTTCTGTGGTCAAGTGTGTCGTGTTCCTCACAGCAGACTTTACAGCTTCATGTGATGTATTATGAACAATGTCTTTGCTCTGTACAGTTATAAAGAGGATTCTGAGTCCTTGTTGAGTGTGTGAGTGTGTTTGCTGATCTCAGGGGTCGATCAATAAGGAGAGGTGAACAGGATGTGTGTGTTCATCACTACTGTTCACATGAGCAGAAACAGCAGTCAGCATCTTCACAACAAAAAGAGATGTGTGATTGTCCAACTGTGTGATGTGGACTCTTGCTGTGTTTGTAGATTGTCTGGCTGTATGGTGACAGAGGAAGGCTGTGGTTTTCTGTCTTCAGCTCTGAGTTCAAACCCCTCACACCTGAGAGAGCTGGATCTGAGCTACAATCATCCAGGAGATTCAGGAGTCAGGCTGCTCTCTGAACAACTGGAGCATCCAAACTACACACTGGACAAACTCAAGTATGTGGAGCATCACTGCCTTTGTGCTTTTACACTTACTGGCTTTAAAAACACTAAAGGTCTTTTCTGATGTTCAGTTTTCTGTGAGGGTCATGGGGTGAGGACAGACAGATGATACAGCTTGTAGAGTATTACAGTCATGTCTATGAAGAGCAAATAACTGAGTCTTAAATGAATCTCCTCTGTAAATGTTGGAGTGTATTGGGTCAGTTCTGCCATGAAGCGGGACACACTGTACAGTTTCAGCATTTGAGCTGAGCAGAGAAACTTCTTCATTCACTTCTGCTGAAGAATCTTCCAATATCAGGTCGGGAATAGGGTTGGGGATTGAACATGGATTCAGATTCTGGATCAGACACTTCGATTAATGTTCAGACTCTTGTTCTGAAATGAACATCTGGATTCCTCTTCTAGATTCCTGTGCACACATATTTTTCACTTGGTCATCTGTCAGGAACTTTAAGCAGCTTTAGCAGCTTTAGGCCCCGTTTACACTAGTGCGTTTTCGTTTAAAACGTATAAGTTTTGCTACGGTTACGCCATCCGTCCACACTACGCCGGAGTTTTCGAGGTGCGAAAACGGAGCGTTTTAGAAACGCTGGAGACAGCGTTTCCATTCTAAAACGCTGCTGTTGCGTTTCAGTGTGGATGGAGGGAGATGCATATCTTCGAAAACAGAGGCGTGGCTGCTGAGATCCGCTACGTGATTGGGGCTTTGGGTCATTGCGTATCCTTTCCTTATTCGTCAAGCGCACATGGCTATGACGTCACCGGCAGACAGCAGACCAGTCTTCACTGTAAACACGGCATTTTCGATAGCCATGGATGTTTTATATTCATTTGTTACTTTAAGTTACAACTCGACCACGTCGTCTGTCCTCAAAAAGACCTCTCTTACTTTCTTTGCCATCGCGTTCATCGTTCCTCCAGCGTTTGTTGACTTACAATAACCAAACGCCGAGCGAGACACGTGCTTCCTGTTTATACTTAACCGCGCATGCTCAGAGTGCGCGAATGGTGCGCGAATGGTCATGTGATATACGTTTCTGGTGGAGGGAGATCTGTTGAGAGACGCTAGTGTGGACGCAGATCGTTTTCATGCTAAAACGCCGTTTTTAAACTAAAACGCACTAGTGTAAACGGGGCCTTAGCCTTTAGCCAGCACCCCGACGCGGACGCACTGAGGTGCTATTTTTCCCACATGTCAGTGTTTATGAATAGATTACACCAAAAAGAACACAAGTAATCTTCACAAACTAGACATCAGTCTAAAGCTACAACCCTCAAGCACCCATTGCAGCTAGTTGCTTTTCAATGGGTGCTTATAAAGAATGTATGTGCTAAATTTATTTAAGTTTTACAGAAAATGCTTATTTGGTATGGAGTGAATATCATAGTAAAAACAACACTCACACGCATTCATTGCTGTACATCAGGGTTTATTTTGAAAGAGTCCACAGAAAACATCCCATCGAACATATTTAGTCCATTGACACAATAGTATGGATTATGGATGGTTATTCGTTTGTTTATATCACCATTTCTATCGGAGACCTGTTGTTTACCATGGTACTTACACGTGAAAACAGAATCTTTGTAGTAAAAAGCAAGGCAATGTCATAGCTTACAATGTTACAGATAAAATGAGACCATGAACTGAATAAAAAGTCAAAGGTATAGTTAGTAAAATCTAAACAAAGCTGTCGAGTGTTTAGACGCTCTGCATATGCTGTCTCTCAGTTAAAAAGTCAGAAACCTGTGTGGTCATCAGACTGCTTCTCCCCAAACAAGAAGCAGGAGAAAATCACAAGACATATTCTCAGAAAAATAATTCCAGAAATTTAATTTTGCATAATATTTGCATCAAATTCAAAACTTATACTCTATTCTATAACTTATACAGATGTGTGGCTTTTGACCTATTACTTTTCTGTGTTGCTTCAGGACTTATTTCACATATTTGTTTTTGAAATATTAAATGTTTAGTGGGGTGCACTTTTTTTTACATTACTTAAGCATCAATTAACTTTTTTTGATTTTTGAGCATTATAAACTCAAGATGATGGATAATACAGCCCAGAGTGTCTTCTTTCCAAAGATACATGAACTGTGAATGTAGACCAAATCATTCAGCATCTGTAAATGTTTAAGTTTGGGATAGTAAGTTTTGAGAAAATGCCTCTGACGGTGAGGGAAAGAAGGACACTGATATAGTCTCGGAAAACTTTTTACAGAAATCTCATTTTGCATGATATCTTAATCAAATCTGAAATATAAACTCATGAAACACTTGGCTTTCATGACATATTTTTTATAGGACATTACATTAATGTTTTCGTGTGTTTGTATATGGAAAAACAAATATTGAACACTACAATTTTTTTCTCATGACTTCATAATGTATAACTTTTTATATTTTTGAGCATGACACTTCCCCTCTTAGCATTGTAAAGCCCAAAGTGTCTTCTTTCCAATGATTTGTTTGTTCCAATGACTTTCCTAGTTTGTGTTTGTAGCTTACTGGAGTCAGGAACTGTTACTATTTAAAGTTAGGTAGGTGTAAATCCCCAAAAGTGAGTGCTGAGTTTAATAATCTGAGCATAGTTTAGAGACGGACTGCAACATGTGCTCAGAGGCTGCATGTGGTGAAGAACGATGGCGAAGCTAAGTGTGATCACTGTAATAAATGAATGTTGCAGCAGGGTGTCTCCATCAACATGAGCAGTATCTGCGCTCGCTTCACCAACATCAGAGGAAAACAACGCACTGTGTTGGATTCATTGTGCATCCCGCGTGTAACCAGCAAGTGTTGTGTGTTTTAGCTGAAGAGTTTGGAGCGTGTAGCTGAGCAGCTAGTGCTAGCTTTAGCTTATTATCTGAAGGTGAAACTAAACAGCTCATTCTCTCCATCTGTGTGTGTTTACAGTCTGGATCATGGAGGACACACGAGGATTACAGCAGGACCACGCAAATGTAGGACTACACACACACACCTGCACGCACGCACTCACTCACACACACAGGCACTCACACACACACACACACACTCTCTTTCTCTCTCTCCCTCTCTCTCTCTCACACACACACACACGCCCTCTTACACACACACACACACACACACTCACGTACACACCTGCACGCACTCACTCACACACACACACACACACACACACAAACAGGCACTCACACACACACACACACACACACACACACACACACATATATATATAT
>CAIGQQ010026629.1:0-43217 GCA_903798035.1 Danio albolineatus | reverse complement strand
TTAATTTGCCAACTCAGTGGTCACATTATACTCAATTTAGACTGTAGTTTGACTGCTTTGAGGTGGACTGCCAGACTCTCCCTACTCACACCCCGAGAAGACACACTGTAAAAAATTACTCAGGCTGGTGTTAAATACAATCAATAAAAATCAGTTAGATTTTAATTAAGTAAGGGAGCTAGCAATTAAAATACAAAATAATGGGTAAGTTCTAACCACACTATCCATTTTTTAATAGTAATAACTCCAACATTAAAAAAAAGAGTAAAACATATCCATAAATATCAGCTTTGGCAACGAACAATGCGCATGCGTTGGCATCCAGGCGGGAATCGAGGATTCACCATTTTGTCATAGATGGCGGAGGCGGCAGTATGGCCAATTTACAGGTAAGGTTTTATTTAACTTGTTGATCATCATGGATGCACATATCAACTTATTTTATGCTCGTATCGACATAAGTATTTGTAATTTGCGCGTCTGTGTTGTTGGCGCTTGTTACTGTAAATTATGCTGATAGATCCGCGAAATTCATTGAAATGCATTGTCCTAAACTTGCACTTGCAAATGCGAATAAACGTCTACAATTATGACGGTAATATATTAGCTTCCATTATTGTAAGGTGCATGGCTGTAGCAGTTTAAATGAGTATTTGAGAGAGCAAAGTTCAGCGCCCTTTTTTGAACCTGTTTAATCCGAGCGCAGCAGTCACGCGTCCGAACAACCGGTGAGTTGATGATGCTTTTCTGATTCAGTTAGTGTCAATCCGTGTTACGTTACGTTTTAAAACACAGCTGAACCGATCAGGGGCAAGCTATACATTTACTTAATAACTAATTAAACGAACTGGAAGGAAAATCGACCAAAACATACATAATTACTTGATAGAACCGTTCATTGAAATGAACATTTCTGAAAGAACCGATTCGCAGAAAAAGAATCGTTTCCATCACTAAGCTAACGTTGCCGGTGCATTACGACATGGAAAGGCGGCTGGAGCAGGAAAAAAACACTGAATTGTCAATGTGTTTGGACAAATAAGTGAATAATTACAGTGAGACACTTATCCTTATTTTTCTTATCCTTACTATCCTCATTTTTTTGTGCGTCGTTATAGCTATGCAGCTTCTGAGCACATGGTTAGCATTGATGCAAGTGTGTGCTCCGCGAATGACAAAAACATGCGTGGATTAATGCAATATTTAACATTACTGTTTGTTTTGATATTTCATATTTTATGCCAGTTGTTTTCGAGTTGTGAGTTGAGAACTTGCAGATATATCGTGGACAGTATAATTACTTTACAAAATGTGTTTTTTAACATTTTATAAATTCTAAACTTATAAAATTAACATTTGTTGAAATACAGCAAATTAATACGAATGTCATTTATTTACTTTTTGTTTGACTGGTGTTCAGCAATCTAAAAATATATATAAATTCAGTTTCTGACGTTCTTTTTCTTCCACAGAAAGATCAAGCTGAAAACATTAAAAAGAAGGAATGAAGAATTCATCGAAGACTAGTCAAGATAGCGTCAGGTACCCATACACTCAATAAATGGGTCTTATTGTAGATGTTCTACCAATTTGAACATGAATTGGCAGTGCAAATCGTGTAACTTTGCATCGTCAAAACGACTGGATCTATTAAAACACTACAGATTACAGCATGGCCATTTTAGTAGAAGTCAGTCCATACCCTGTATCCATTCTGATTGCCCTTGCACCTTTAGGACATGGGGTGCATTACGGACACATTTGTCAAGGTTTCATCCACAGACAAGCAAGCCAGGCCAGCTCTTTTCATTCACATGCATAGTGTGTAATTTATGCTGTTTTAATACAGAAAAACAATATTTTGAGCACCTGGGTGGCCATCTAAAAAAACATGAAACTGTGCCCTGTGTTTTTGAACACTGTGATTATAAAACAAATATATATACAACATTTCACAGTCATAAGAGCAGGAAACATACCCCCCATTCAGTGGAAGATTTTAAGACAGTTGTTTTTCAAGAACACCAAGACCAGGTTTGTGAAGATGTTGATCATGTTGAAAGTGAAAACATCTGTGACTCAGTCCTTAAAGAGGATGAAGACTTGACCCAAACAATTATCAAGAGACTGAGCTTGCTCCTCCTCAAATTGGAGTGCATTTTTAATGTGTCTAAAATATGTGTAGATGAACTAACAGAGGAACTTTATTTCCTAACTTCATCTGCATCTGGGCCTGTTATTAAAGACATTATACTGAGCACTCTAAGGAAACATGGCTGTACTTTTGAAGATTCTGTGATTTCAGAAGTGGTGAAGGATCTTTGCCAGCTTAGCCCTTTCTCTGCTGCTTTAGGATTAGATGGTCCTTTAAGCACACAATATAGGAGAGAACAATTTATAAAGGAGCATCTTTCACTGACTGAGCCTGTTGAGTACATACTTGATAGCAGCAAGAATGAAACATTCCAGTACGTTCCTATTCTGCCATTATTGTCTCAAGTTTTGAACAATGGATACTTTCAAGACATAATATTACAGAGTAGAAAGGCATGGAATAATTCTCATGAATACCGATCATTGCATGATGGATCGTTCTACAGAGAAAACAACTTTATTTCTGGAGATGAACTTACACTCCCATTGATTCTTTACATAGACGACTTCGAAATATGCAACCCTTTGGGGACATCCCGAAAGAAGCATAAAGTCACTGGTGTGTACTGGGTGCTTGCAGATATCCCAGCTACTCTGCGATCTACTCTAAGTTCAATTTATTTAGCCATTCTTTGTAGGGCAAATGATGTCACCAAACACGGGTACCCGAAAGTGTTGGAGCCACTCCTTAAAGATTTGAAATGCTTAGAGGATGATGGTATTTTTGTACCAAGTCTGGGTAAGGTGGTGAAGGGCACTGTATTTGCTGTAGCAGCAGATAATCTTGGAGCTCACTCCATCGGTGGATTTGTTGAAAGCTTTTCATCATCACATTTTTGTCGCTTTTGCACTGGAGAGCGTTCACAGATCCAAAAATATGAAGTAAGAGCAGAGATGTTTCCTCTACGAACTAAGTCTAACCATACCCTCCATGTCAAAGCAGCATTGTCTGACCCTGCTGAAGCTCATCATTTGGGAGTTAAAAGACAGTGTCCTATCTCTGACAAGCTGAATTACTTTCATGCCACATCAGGTTTTCCCCCTGATGCTATGCATGATTTGCTTGAAGGGATTGTACCTTTTGAATTGGCAATGTGTATTGAAATGTTTGTAAAGAAGAAATACTTTTCTCTTCTTGAACTTAACTCTTCAATCCATCAATTTCCCTACAAATGGAACGACAAAGTCAACTCTCCACAAGCTGTCCCCCTGACTTTTTCTTCACGTAAAAGTGTAGGAGGCAATGCACACGAAAACTGGTGCTTGTTACGGATGCTACCTTTAATGATTGGTGACAAAGTCCCAGAAGATGACCCAGCATGGCAGGTTTTGATGACCTTGAAAGATGTTGTTGAGCTTGTTATGGCTCCTGTTCACACAGAAGAGACACTTGGATACATGGACAGCAAAATAAGTGAACACCGTTATAGGTATTTGGATCTGTTTCCAGAGGAGAAGTTAAGACCGAAACATCACTTCTTGGAGCATTATCCATGGCTTACAACTGCTTTTGGACCACTAGTGTTTCTCTGGACAATGCGATTTGAAGCCAAACACCGCTTTTTTAAAAGGATTGTGAGGCAGACCGGGTCATTCAGAAACATTCTCAAGACAATGGCAAGGAAACACCAATCAATGCTTGCATATCACATCCATGATGCTAACAAAAGCCCAAAACTCTCTGTGTCAAGAATGACTCAAGTGGCAGTGGAGGTTCTAAAGGACAGCATTAAGGAGTCATTTGTAAAGAAGTTTCCTCAGGCAGCAGTTGTGAACATGACAAACCAAGTCACAGTTTTAGGCACTGACTATTGTGTTGGAATGTTGTTGCCTTTTGGTTCAACAGGAGGTGTGCCTGACTTTGGAGAAATCCTCCAAATCATCATTGTGCATGAAAGTCCGGTCTTTGTTCTGAAGTTACTAAGTGCATGGTACCATGAGCACTTGAGGAGCTTCAAAGTAGAGCCCACAGGAGAGATTGAAGTCGTGCAGCATTCAGAAATGAAAGACGCATACCCCTTGGCTGCATATAATACAACACATGGTCGAATGGTATCCCTCAAACACTTCATTTGCATCTCAGAGTAGGTTTTATGGTTCAGTTTAGTTATGTCTTTCCAATCATATATACTACAATTTATTCATCTTGACTAAGCTTTTGTTTTATTATTATTTTTTTTTAACATTTCTTGTTTTTTATCTCCCTACAGCTGAAGATATCTGAAAGAAAAATGGGTGTCCAACTGCGAGTCATAATTGAAGAAAACAATATCAGAAAGTTGTCACTGCCATCAGGAATTCCTGGTGATGTGGATGAGCTCATTTCAATAATCATTCAGACTTTCCAAGTTCATGGTGAATTTGACGTACTTTATGAGGACAAAGACTTTGGGAACCAGTTTTTCAGCTTAACTTCAACTACTGACTTGGAAGACAAGGCGACTGTGAAATTGGTTAGAAAGGAGCCCTTGATCACCCTTAACATGCTTCCACTAGATGAATCAGGAGCATCCTCTACAAATAGTACTTTCGAGGATGGTGGTGAAGCATACACCTCTCATGCAGTTGACAGTGAATCGTCAAGCTCACAAGACACCATTCCTTTACCTGATTCATGTCGTTGTGCTTCCTGGCCAGTGCCGTTTAAAGTGCCGAAATTTTCCCGTGACGTAGAACTGATTCTTGCTGAGGCTACCAATTCATATAATTCTTCTGGAACACATTTCAATGATGCAAGCGTTAAATCTGCAATAATGCAAGACCTTGCTAGAGCCATATTTACTTACACAGCCTACCCGTCTAGTACGCAAATATCCTCAGTGGCTGAAGCCCTTCTTGAAAAATTTCCATGCTTAAAGGAGCCTGGGTCCTATGCAGGAATGTATGGCTGGCAGCAACGACTCAAGTACAAGATGCACAATTTTCGTGCCAAGCTGAAATCGCAAAAATTTGCATATCCAGAATTAGAAGTGAACACATTGAAGAGGAAGCTACCAGCCGATGCAACACCAGCAAAAAATGTAAAAAGACCAAAAAAAGCAGAAGTGAATTTTCTCCCTCCACATCCTGTTGGCGAAAATCAGGATACACTGGAAAAAGAGAGGCTTGAGCTAATCGAAGAACTGAAGAAGAAGGACAATTCAAAAGTTATTGCAGAAAAAATGTCAAAAACCTTTTCAGTTCGAAGACTGGAGATTGTGACCAACAGCCCTGCTATCAGTGTCTTAAGAGACAGGTGGCCGGGTATGTTCAGTAAGGCTCAGGTAAGAAGGCTCTTGTTCGTCTCGTTACTTAACTAAAATACAAATACATTTCCAAAGGTCTGAAACAAAGTTGTTGTTGTTTTTTTTTTTTGTCCTTTTACTTAATTAATAGATCAAAGAAGAGTTCCGACGTATAACAACAACTTCCTTGGAAGAGACATTTATGCTGAACCTTGATCGGTACACACCACGTCTTCTGCAGCTGATGCATGCCAAAGGAGGAGCTTTTGCTACCAAGATGCATCCTCTCCTGAACACTATAAATGAGGTATGTTGAATACACTTTAGCTTTTTTAATACAACCTGGCTGGGGAGGGGGTATGGGCTAAACATTTTGCAAACATTATTTTTAACAGTTATTTTGTCCGAATGTCAAAACACAATTTGCATGTATAACATGTGCCAAAAATATCATATCCAGTTTGTTACCAATTTAGGAAAGTTTATTTTTATTTGGATCGTCTCTGCATTACAAATGTAAGAATTCCAAATGGGTGCTTCTACCATTGGGAGCAAGAGCATGCCTGTTGACAACTGTTGACACAGTTGAGAATGCCCCGTGGACTGGTTGGTAGCTGAATCAATCAACATCTTACCTATTAAACGTGAAAGACAACACTGAATGACAACATTATTTCACATATGTAATTTACATTGAAACTAATGAAGTAATATTTACATTTTTTTAAGCAACTTAAAGAATTGATAGGGTTCACTTAAAAATGATGCTTACAACGCATAATCTCCACCTACAAACATGCCTCCAGGAGCTTTGGTTTCTCAATTTGTTATTTTGTTTGTTTGTTTTTTTATTATTATTATTATTTATGTAAATCTGATTAAAATAAAACTTTTTTTGGAGATTTAAAGGATGTAATTCTATTCAAAATGAATATCAGATTCACTGGAACTATACAGGTTATGCAACTTAAAATCTGATACCTAAACTTATATCTGCCTGGTTATAGGATCCTGGAATGGTAAAAGATTACTTACTGAAGTCATCCTCAATTCCAGTCTTAAAGCACAGGTTTCCTGTTTACCTCTGAAGCAGCTTTTAATCTTTGTCTGATTGCCTGGTCTAAACAGCAAGTTGTTGTGGTATTTAGCAATAGTGTCCACAGAAATTTCTGAACTTGTGCATTTGTTGTCAGACTAAAGATGAATTCTTAATTTGCTTGTTATTTGTCTTGTTGCAAGTTTTCTTAAGTTGCAGTGCACTGAGCTCAAAATCACTGTATTGTTACTAAAATTTTATTTTGTTTTCCCCCCAAGTCCCAGAGTATTGAGAAAAAGAGGGATACATGCATCTGCTGCCTCATTGAGTACCTTGGGGAAAAACAAGAAGATCTGTTCCAAGACTGCAAGGTATGTAAAAGTCATTGGCTGATGAGTAAATCATGCTATAATGTACAAATTAGATGATGTATACATTTTTTATGAAAAAAGTTAAAAATTGCCATGAGATTTTGTCCAAACAAGATCATAAGTCCACATGAATCACTTATAATCCAAATCTTCTTTTGAGATATGATCACATTTTCCAATGATCAGATTTACCATAGAGTTTTGTTTTTTTTTTCAATCAAAATGCACAGCAAATCTAAATGGAAGTGCAGACGTGCTTGCTTGACATGCAAGAAGAAACCTCATTTTGCGTTTAACAGAGGCCCAAAAGTGCTGTGAGATGAGAGAATTAACCATGGTGTTCTGTTAGGTCATTTTCATTCACTCTGGGCTGATCTTGAGTCTTAAGTTGGCCACAACTTTCTTTGTTTCAGCAAATGGAGTCTTTTTTTTGATGAATGTTATTTTGATGCATATTTCGGGGAAATACTTTGAAAATATTCAAAAGCTCTACAATACATTGGGCAAATTGACTACCCGTTCATTGTGTTGGTGGCTGTGTGAGTGTGAGAGGGAGATCTTTGCGCACTTATCTTAATGTCTGAGAAAATTAAAGTAAGCAGGTCACCTCTCAGAGTACAGTAAACACAGTAAGTGTATTTCTGCACACACACTATAATCTGCTGTTTTACTCCACTGAACTTCATATAAAAGCCGAAGAAACTTTTTTGCACAGGCCTATCTGAAGGTTTAATTGTTCTTACTAAAAATGACACATTTTAACTCTTCCCAACAAGGAAACCCAGCAACAATCAAGAATGCATGATTATTTGGTGTCATAGCTTTGTAATCAAAAAAAGTAATTATAATAAAAGTCAATGGGGCAAAAACTGCCACCAACATAAAAAGTTAAGTTAATTTGAACCGTACTCAAGTGTTAACATCAGTGGATTATTCATGGGATTTGGAGTAAACCACCTGATTCATAAGGATTTTATTATAATTTTATTTTTTTTTGCAATGTTTTTATAAAAAAATATGAACTAATTATTAATTAAAGTATGAGAGTTTTGAGTGAATAGACTTTTAATGAAGGCACTTGGATATAATTAAAATTTAATTTAGGTTTCAAAGAGTAATCTGTCTTACTGGAACAAGTATGATTCTGAATGATTAAATAATGACAAACGTTTTTAGATTTACATGTGTAAGCATTAATAATACTTCAGTAAGTTTGAGATTTAGTCTTTTATATATATATATATATATATATATATATATATATGTTTATTTATTTATTATGGCACTGCCTTTATAAATATAATATAGACTTGTCCAAACAATTAACATGAACACGAAAGAAAACAACTGTATTCAAACACCATGGTGTTTTGCTTGAACTAACATAAACATGTATTTCTTTCTTCTTGTCAACAGGAGGATGAATTTGAAGGACATACACAGGAAGTGATGAAGTTGCTGGTGCTTCACAATCTCACAGTTGAGGAGGACCCAGCAGATGTGTGCGTTGTTATTGAGGGCACCAAAGTGCTGAATGGTTGTGGCAGCAAAACCACAGCATGCATGATGTTGATGGGATTAATCTATTCCCTCAACCTTGAGTATCCCAAAAACATGAAGTACACCTTTGAAGTGTTCCAAAAACTTTTTTTGGAGATTGACGGAGGAAAACTGCTCAAAAAGGTCCAAAGCCTCAAGTGTAAGCTTATGGAGAGAGCTGTCTAAAATGTAAGTTAAGGCTCTGTTTGCTGTTGTTCAATGTGAACATTGTTATATTGTGAAATAGTAAATGTTCAAGTGAAATCTAACGTGAGTTATATGTAATATGTACGGAAGTCCTAAGAGGCCATGCATTAAAATATTTTTGCTCTCTTGTTATGTCGTGATCACGACATAACAAATAGGTGTTTTCTCATGATCACAACATAATTTTCTCATGATCTCGACATAACAAAAGTTATGTCATCACTACTTTTTTTTTTTTTTTATGTATTTATTATTGTTATTATTAATAATAATAATAATGTCTGGCCAGGGAGAGAATAGCCTAGCTGTAGACGTGCATTCGTGTAACATGTTAAAGTCGTTCAGAACAGCCATAATATTATGAGCGCAAACGCCCGTGATTAATGTACATTCATGATTATATTCATGTATATGAATATATATTATTATTTACACGAATATTCCCTCAACTGTTACCATTTCAAAGCAACTCTATATGGCGCAATTTTAAAGTAATTGTAAATAACTTGCGGAAAGGATTAAAGCAAAAAGAGGATCTTCATCATTCTCTAGAATGTAACTCATACATGCAGCAACTTATGTTTGCGCCATATAGTGCGGAGTTGCTTTAAAAATGGTAACAGTTGAGGGAATATTATTGTAAATAATGGTATATAATCACATGAATATAATCATGAATGTACATTAATCATGGGCGTTTGTGCTCATAATATTATGGCTGTTCTGAACGCCTTTAACATGTTACACGAATGCGCGTCTACAGCTAGCCTATTCTCTCCCTGGCCAGACATCGGCCAGATATTATTATTATTATTATTATTATTAGTATTAATAATAATAAATACATAAATCAAATTAAAAAAAATAAGTCGTGATCACTTTTGTTATGTCGAGATCATGAGAAAAAACAACTATTTGTTATGTCAAGATCACGAGAAAATGAGTTATGTCGAGATCACGAGATAATTAAGTCGTGATCACGACATAACAAGAGAGAAAAAATATTTTAATGCATGGCCTCTTAGGACTTCTGTAAATATGACATTGTCACAGAAAAATTTTATGTTGCATGTTTGAATAGTAGACCAGTCAGAGTTAAAATGGTTTCTCACATTTTAATGCATAATTTCAAAAGTGCATTTTAAAAGTCTTTAATTAGGGTTCTAATTAGGAATTTTGCTTCTGATAGATGGTTTAATGTTTAGAGCAATATGTTGAAGAAACTTTGACTTTTATGGCACTGAAAATGTAATGATACAAGCTTGAGGTTTGCATAGCAGGCCAGTCAGATTGTAATGAGTTTCTAATTTTTTTAATGCATTATTTGATTTTCTAATGCTGCGTATATTGTTGCCACAGTGCATGCTACCATGTTTAAAAATAGCCATCAGGATTCTAATTCGGAGTTTAGCTCTTAATATATATTTTGAAGACTTTTATGAAGAGTTATGTGCAATATGTTTTATGTATTTCACTTTGTACATCAGGGTTTGTTTTTCTTCAAATTTGTATGTACATTCACATTAAAAGGTTTTCAAAAATAAAATGTTATTTGGTTAATAAAAAAAAAATTCCTGTGTGATCAATTTTAAGTATATTCAGCCTTTCTTTTATAAGTAATGTATAATTGTTCCTATTGGCTACTTATTAATAGATAACTGTTAACTGCTTAAAATTGGGTAAATGTTACTTAATTTGTATAAGTTTGCCATAATATAATGTAATGAATAATATTAGGTAGATCTTACCTAATTTTTGGTGGGATGTAATGGCTGTTTAATTTAGGTTTTATTTACTCCAATATGTAGGATACAATCTACCCAATCAAAGTGAGTGCAAATTGTTACCTCAATTTTTTTGAGTAAATCCTATAGGTTGTTTTTTTACAGTGCAGCTGGTTCATAGATTGGTGCTCAAGTCTTTTCTGTGATGTCCAGAATCAACACATTTCTCCATATCATGGCACAATGTTTCCCCCTTCTCTCTTAGTGCTCACTTCTTTTCTTTCATTGAGCTGAAGTAAAGTTCTTGTGGAGCAATTTTCTTGTTTGATCAGTTCATTCTCTTGTTCGCCTCTTTTTAGAGTCTTTGGACAAAAGTAGCCTTTTCAGTCCTCAGTAATTCCTGTCATGCAGTGCCTGCATCACTGCTATAATTGTCACAAGTGTCCACAGCCAACAGTTTGTCCATTTTGTTTTCCAACACCTTCTCCATTTGCCAGTGCACTCAAAGATGTCTGGTAGGTACAAGACTACAGTCCCCCAAAGTCCATCCCTATGCCCTCTTAATTTATATGAAATTTAGCTCATGACCTAATAAAAGTCTTTTCCCTCTTTCCTCCATCAAAACAAGACTCCTTCTATCTATTTTTCCTCTACTTCATTTTTATTTTAGTTTTTCTTACAGATTATATTATTATTTCTTTAATACTATGTCATCTGTATTGTTTGTTAATTTTATTTCTTTAATTAACTTCTATTTTAATGTCTCTAACTCTAGCTAGTCCTTTACTTATTTTTCTCCTTATCTATGCTAGAGTTTCTTTACTAGCTGTTCATTTTTACATTGTATTATAATTTGTCTAACATTTTCCATTCTCAGTTTCTATTTCCTCACTGCTTGCATTAAATGTTCCTTCCGTTTGTCATTTGTCATTATTTTTAATCTTTTAATTTCTCTGTTACGTTTTTGAGTACTTAATTTCTCATTTCCATAACTGTTTTAATTCAGCAATATTACATGGTGGACTAATATCTGGTATCATTGTTTAAAATCAGGGGCGCCACGGTGGCGCGTGAGTAGCACGTTCGCCTCACAGCAAGAAGGTCGCTGGTTCGATCCCCGGTTGGGGCAGGTCCCGGTTGGGCCAGTTGGCATTTCTGTGTGGAGTTTGCATGTTCTCCCCGTGGTTGCGTGGGTTTCCTCCGGGTGCTCCGGTTTCCCCCACAGTCTAAAGACATGCGGTACAGGTGAATTGGGTAAGCTAAATTGTCCATAGTGTATGTGTGTGAATGAGAATGTATGAATGTGTTTCCCAGAGATGGGTTGTGGCTGGAAGGGCATCCGCTGCGTAAAACAAATGCCGGATAAGTTGGCGGTTGATTCCGCTGTGGCGACCCCAGATTAATAAAGGGACTAAGCCGAAAAGAAAATGAATGAATGTTTAAAATCATGACTGCTAGCTCAGAATTCACATTATTAATTGAACTCACATATTTTTTACTAAACACATTTTTCATTTTTTGAAATGAAATGCTTAATTATAAATTTAGCTTCTTACTGCATAAACTCTTAAACTCACTCTATCATCTTTTTTAACACTTACTCAGTTTCTATGATTTTCATTGAAACATTGTACTTTACTACAATTAACTCAGATTGCAACATAGCTGACTTTAAGAAAGAAAAACATTTTTAGTTCTATTGCCCTTAAATACAATCCAATCCTCTAAAATCAACCCTTAGTTACTTAAAAATGTTACTGCTTTTTTTTTATTTTATTTTTTTACTTTTTATCTTGTCTGTTTCAAATACCTATATTTAATATATTTTAAACATCTCTTTTTTTTCTATTAAACAACGTTTGGACTTTAGTTTCTTTCCTCAATCTCAGGTTTTTACCTCTTAGGTTTTCTTATACATTTTTTGCCTTATTTTATTTAAACATTTTATCATTACATCTTCAGTTTCCTTTTCTCACCTTTCCTTCTCAAGACATTCTTTCTCCAATCTCTCCCTCTCTAGAGCTTCTTTTGCTAGTCTTTCCTCCTCAAGACGCTCTTTCTCCAATCTCTCCTTCTCTAGAGGCTCTTTCTCTCATCTTTCCTTCTCCAACCTCTCTATCCCCAAGATTATTCCCACTATTATCAGTGCTATTACTCCTATCACTCCCACTACTTTCCAATTTTCCCACAACTTTATCCTCATTTTTGGTCTTAGTTGGTGTCTCTGTTTTCCAAGGAATTTTTAATGTCGGCACGTTTTCCCAATCTATCTGTTCTATCCACGACATCTATCTTATACCATACATAAATTGAATAGCTAATCAATAACAGGTTTACGCTAAAATTTTAGGCAAAATAAATTTATGCAGAATTAAAGTTATAAATTGAGATTTTTATCTCTTGCCCTTCAAAGATTTTCTCAATTAATTCAAGAACATTTGAGAACTCCAATTTATCCAAGCCACACCCTAGCCACTTGTAGAACTTGTAGGCTACTTTGTGATGGATGGAAATTTTCTTTTGTGTCTTTCCCTATGTGTGTATGTGTTTGTGTGTCACCTCCTTCTTCTGCACCTTCTGTGGTATCCTCCCTCTCTTGGACCTGAGTAGTCAGGTCCACTCTAATTTCATGTGCCCCCCCTCCACTTCTCCTAAACAGGCGAAGGCAACTGGTTTCTTAGATTGGTTGTCAGGAGTGATCTGTGAAGACAAGAGCTGTAATCAAAGCAGTTAGTTTGTCATGATTGGTGCCAATGGTGTAAATGTTTTCCAGCGACAGCACAGAACTCCGTCCAGGACACTGTCGACCTGTCAAAAGCTCAAAGCGTGTGAAGTCAGCTCCTGTTGTAGAGAAATGTATAGACATTAATGCAATAGACAAAACATTCAGCCAGTTCATTTTAGCGTGCGCACGTATTTTAGCCAATTTTCTGTCATATCTTATAATTATATTTATTGCCAGCGGTACCATAAATAATGAGACAGACCCAAGGAATGCTCAACAGTTCTCTGTTTCTGAAATGGGTCGACCCAAGGAGGTGAAGAAACCTGACCTCCACCATTGTGGCAATTTGACATGTACAGCTGTACCCACATATCCACAATCAAATTAGATATTAACCCTTAAATCTTTTTCTAACTTAAGTGTCTCAACCATTGGTATCATTTAAACTTTTCTATTTTATATGCCCTAACCTGTCCTTAGACTATTATCATCTGCTCTAAAACAAATCAAGCGTTTAATGACAGCAGTGCTGTCCATAAGCCATCAGCATGTCTGATTGCTCCTTTATTTTTCCACACAGACTTCTCTTCTGAAGCAGCCATGTCTTGCTGCTCAGACAAAAATTCTCTTGAGAATTCTGGCAGGAGGGACGTCACGTCTGGCTCAGAAGTTACCACAAACTGACCTTTCAGATAGTCTGAGGCACATTTTGCTGCCAAGTCTGCTGCTTCATTCCCTCTTGATATTAGGTCAGTTCCTTGAGAATGACCAGTGCACTTAATGATAGCCAGTTTGCTTGGTAATATTATGGCTTCAGAGAGCTCTCTTGCTTCTTTCTCATGAGTGATAGGCTTTTTTATACATACATTTGTGCCATAATGTTCAATCATTTCTTGTTTACACAACTCTAATTCTTTCATGCGAGTTTTTATGTCTTTTGGTTCTGTCTGACTTTGTATTATTCCAATCATTCTGTCCCATTGGTGCCCTAATGTGGGGCAACCAAATTCCTCACATTCTCTGTCAAATTCACCCTCCATAATTTTATTGTTATTATACTATTTTCCTGTTGCGCAAATATATATATATATTTTTTACTCGTTTTGTTCCCTACACTACACTAAATGCTTCCTGAATGTACTATCTAAAACCCTATCCTTTTTATCAGGAAGCAACACAATTCTCTTTCTCTTGAAAGTATTATGTCTCCGTCAAGACAAAAGGGACTTCCAAGTGTTTTGCCTTGTCAGGGAGAAGGGCTTCCCATCAAACACCGAAGTGTCTGCCCTGATGGTTAAATCTTCCTTGTTTTCGTCAAAACAAAAGAATTTTCAACCGTTACCTCTCTTAGGGGGAGGATTTCACACAGAATCTAATGATTCTGCCCTAAGTTGCCTCTTTTAGGAGGAGGACTTCACACAGATTCTAACAATCTGTCCTAAATTGCCTCTTTTAGGAGGAGGACTTCACACAGATTCTAACAATCTGTCCTAAATTATCCTGGCCATCGTTCACAGTACTTCACAATATTCTTTTATTTTACTTTTGGTTTCTCTCGGTTATTTACAAACAGACAGTTAGAATACGCCTGATTCAACACCCTTTTTTAGAGTAGCCAATAGCAGAATTTTATGAAAAAGGTTTCTGCTTACCTTTGTTTTTTAGGCGCGCCTTTGGTGTTGAATTCAGAAATATTCGTTCGTCTCATGAACTGGAAAATTACTCCTTCCAATCACGTCGGCGGTCACCAAAATTGTAGGACTTTCAAAGGGTCCAAATGCGTATTTCATGAATTGGATCGGAGTCAAATCTGTCAAAGTTTCAAAGTTTTATTTAGTACAATCAGAGAGAGACCAAGAGTAACATTAACTGTACAGGAGAGATTTCAACAACTCTGCCCCCTTTCAGAAACACTCCCTTTTATACCACAGTTGTTTACTATATTCTGTCTTCTCTTGGGTGGCCGACCTTCTGAACAGGTGTTACAGCTCACACATTTTGTCCTTATCAGAACTTCTCTGCACTCTTCCATGAACCCATGTGCTGTCCTTCAGCATAGAGACGTGCTTCAGACTGCTGAGTACATAATATGCAAGTTAACCCCTTCAAACAGTTTCACAATATTTTGCACTCTTAGGTTGATTATTAAAGCCTTCTTATGCATAGAAATATGTAAAAGTTAAACTGAAAAACACCACAATACATAATCATTTTAATAATAATTTGTCTAACATATCTTTTGTTTACATTGCACTCAAAGCCACGCACAACCTCACCGCAATGTTTTCTAATGCGTGCGCCCGGATAGCCGAGAGCGCATTGTTCCGCTTGCGCGCACACATTGGTGTATTCTACATTAGAACAAACATGCGCGCGGAAAGGACATGATAGTGGAACGGCGCGCCGCTATAGTTAATCCAGTGTGCTTGCATCGGCGTACAAGCTCGGAACGTTAAACTAGCGCACAGGTGGCATAACTGTGTTTAATTGCAGCAGTTTCGTTCTGTGCAACAGAAGCGCGCAATTGAAAAGCCTTTACGAATAATTAACCGTGACGAATTAAAGCGCAGTGAAATCAGCGAATCGTTGCATCCCTAACAAAGATATCAGTACACTGTATAAAAGGCCTTTTCGACAAAAATATCCAAATGTTTTTTGCTGCCAGCTCCACTCGCTTAATGTCAGGTGACTCACGCTCTGCGCAGCCTTCAACTGCAGCTCGTGCTGTATTGAACAGGCGCACGTCACTTCATAACTATAGCGGCTGTTTTTCGACTGAACTAAATGTATTTCTGATGTCTTGTTCAAACTAATTGGGGGGCCAGAAAAAATGGTCTTGGGGGCCGGGTTCGGCCCGCGGGCCGCCAATTGAATAGCCCTGTATTAGCATATAGTAGCCTATATTCATCAAAACCTGGAAATGTAGATTGGACCTCATAAATTTAAAAGTCGTCATATTCATATCATATATAAACCAATTTTGATCCATTCTGAAATATATGGTGCATGTACATATGACATATTTGTATGAGGGAGACCGGGGATAGTTGTACTTCTATTATATTTCTATATATATCTTTGAGATCTTGAGGTACAAGTGTCTGCTATTAAATGACATAGAAATTACAACATAGTTTTAACATTATAAAATAAGAATTATGACCAACAAATGGATTTGAAAGCTTTTTTTTCCAAATTGAGCTTAATTTGTGTGTCTCTGGGTTACAAAGCTGAATCAAATGTGCATCAGCTTCAAAAAAGTCAGCTTCATGAGCCCACAGAGGTCAAACACTGAACTCAAACTACTTTGACTTGTTTCTCCTTCTAGAGCTATAGGAATACTGACATTAAATCAGAGAAATACAGTTTTAAATCTGCTTGGGGTTGGTGGAAACATTTCACTGATGTTACTAGCAGGAGTTTTGTTGTTACAACTGACCCAGCGTTATGTGGCCATGAATCTGTTCAAATAAGGCATTGCTATCTCAAAAATAATCCAAGTATAAAATATGACTTTCTTAGCTGAAATGTAGTTTTTCCCGTCTCATATCTGCTGTGTCTGTGAATCAACTGATGCATGTGTGAAGTGAATCAACTGATTTGTAACTAGTTCCTGGTTGTAGAGATTGGAGGTGTTACAGCTATCCCCGCTCTCCCCCTTGGAATCAAACATGAACTTGTATTTTAATTATATGATTCACATTTACATATTTAAATATTAGATTAGATCTGCTTACAGCGCCTCATTTACAGTGTGTGTGTCAGAAAAGCCAGTGATTATAAATACACTGTTTGACCAATTCATACGTGATTTATCAGTGCAGCATTTCCATTTTTAGGTGGAACTGAGATCATATCTTAAGTAAACCGTGGAGTTTGTGTAAACTGTGCATCCGACCACTGTTTTCAGGCTGACTCGGGTAATGTTCGCGGGTGCTCCGTCTGTGCACACAGAAACTAACTTTAATTTTTGTGATTCTCCAAGCTTTAAATTAGCTTGAGTCTATGTTCTGCTGAGGTAACAAACTAAACCGAAAGCCACACCGCTAAGCAATATATCGAAAACACAAATTATTTTACACAACTACAAACACACTTTAACACGTTTATGATCATTATTTTACCAATGATGCAGCATGGGGAAATTCCTGAGTTTGCAGTAACTGAAATGCCAACAGGACTGGTCTGCAGAAGCACTTCTCTAGCGTGTATCTGCTCGAGAGCTCCACAGTATTTTAGATTCTTAGCATCTGATGACGAATGCACTAAACATGCTAATAACAACGGTGTGATCATACAGTACAGGGAACAGACAATGCTGATCACATCAGGGTTATTGTACGTGTCACAGGGTAAAAGAGTGTTCATATACTTTAATTATTATTCAATGATTTCTCTGTGCACCACTAGAAGCAAGCCTGTGTACTCAACTTTAAGAACCACTGGTATAGATAGTTAGATAGGCCTTGTCTGTGTCAGGTTTTTCCTTTTTCAGCTAATAGAGAGCAGGCAGAAGAGGGAGACTCACAAGAAAATTGGTGGACATTTGTCTACAAAAAGTTTAAGGAAAAACAGCAGGTAGGGTTTTGTTGGGGCTGTCTTTGTCTTTTGTTTTTTTGTAGATTGGAGTGGAGCAGAAGAATGAGACTCACAAGAGGAACAGTGGAGATATACTTGAAGACCTGGACCAGCATACAATTGAATTTTTAAAGTGTCACAGAAGAGATTCAGGTGAATAATGTAAACAATGTTTATTTACAGGATGGCAGTGAGTATATTGATGCAGATGATAAGTCCATGAACATAAACTGGATATGGAGACTGGAGACGGATACCACAGACGGCGAACAGGATGAAGACCAGATGAGGAACCGGGAGACACCACACTAGGAGTGACATGGAAGACACAGGAGATGTAAGTAAACTTTATATCTGAGAATCAACACTGACGGTGTATAGGGAGTTCAGTCCTTTCTTTACTAGTGAAGAGGCTGAACACTGTCGCTGCATCCCAGTTCGCATACTTATACTACGCCCTAAAAGTATGGGTTTTTTTTTTGTGAAGAAAAATATATACTTTTGAGTGTGTGACAGAAGAGTATGAAAACTTTGGGACATACTACTTCCTTGTTAACAGATCATTGTGTTGCTTAGATAAGAGCCCTGTCAATCATCCACATTTCTGTCGTATTTAATTTCTTACCTTATTGGAGAAGCAGCAGCAGGAGAATCTCCCATTCTCGAGTCTTTCATGTAGAGAAATCTCCTCAGGTCTTCTGAGGAGAAATTCTGCATTCAGGCGTTAATGTCCAAACACGTCTTTATGTAAGTACAGTATTGTTGTTGCAGATGAAATATAACAGACAACGGCATTTAAATATTCTCCAGTGGGCTAGATATTAACTAACAGTCATACAAACATCTTTACCATAGCCTCTCTACTTGATGGTTGGACTCGCACATCCAATGGCAGATTTAGGCATGGGCAATATGGGCGATCGCCCAGGGCGGCATTTTGCTGGGGCGGCACGGGGAGACGGTGCAAAAACAAAACAAAAACGTGCCCCGGTAAAAAAACATATGTGGTCCAGTAAGCTTTGAGATGTGTTTTGCTTCATGCAAGTGTATTAATCCCAAGAGCGGTAATGGGAGAATAAAGATGTTAGTGGCCATTCACATTTGGCACACAAGTTTGTTATTCTGTAAGTGCAACTGAAACAGCGCTGATGAAAGCAAACTGACACACGCACACAGAAAATCATTCCCATGCGCCTCCTGGTGTGAATCCCAGTTGTTTACATGCGCGCCGATAAAATGCGCGCCGCTTATGCGCGCCGCTTATGCGCTGTGAAACCAGATAACAGCCTTTTATGATACTTATGACACGAGGTGTCGGCTCGCAGCAAGTTTTGCTAGTTGATAAAACTGAAGTTGATATAATATGATGATCTTATTTTGACTATGACTATAGAAGCAGAAAAGATGGATAATGAGGCAGGGAGTTACGACTTCATAACATTCTCGGCCTTGAGTCAAATCTAAGATGAACAGATAATTCTATTTATTCTATCTAGTTTTATTTATAACAACTATAAGTATTTTTAATAATTTCAATTCTGGTTTTGTCCATATTTTACCCAAGATTAGGGTAAAACAACATTTTAGAATGTCCATGTTTAATGGTGCTTTTCTATATTAACTAGATGTAACCTTCTAGAACCATACTAGAACTATACTTCTATAAGCCAACTATTTATAAGCTTGAGGGAAGGGGGAGGGGGTAGGGGGGCACATGTGGGGTGCCATTCAAGCTAGCACCGCCACTGCGCGCGTCCAACATGTTTGTAGTTGGTTTACACTTTTCATGCAGTTTTGTAGTTCTAATCGTATTCACGTCCAACACACAATGTACTGTGGGCAATATCAGCGGTTAGAGTATGGACAGATCTACACTTAAAATTTTGACCGGAAATAGTAAACCATTCAGGAGTTTTTGGCATACTCTTTTCAACATACTACGATTTGGGACATACTAATTCTATTTTCACATATTATTTTTCACATACAGCAGGGACGTGCAGAGACCTTTTAAGGGGCAGGGGCTTAAGGGGAAAAAAGGGCACTTTTTATGAAATAATAATAATAATTGTACTTAAATAAATGAAATATATTAAAGGATATTTCACCCTAAATTCACCACATACTCACCCTTAAAAGGACAGTTAATTCAAAACCTTGTACTTGTTCCAAACCTATTTGACTTTTTTCTTCTGTTGAACACAAAATAATATTTTGAAGAAAGCTGGAAACCTGTAACCATTGACTGTCGTGGTATTTGTTTTTCCTACTCTGGAAGTCGATGATTTTAGGTTCACAGCTTTCTTTAAAATATCTTCTTTAACCTTTAATTCTTTAGTGTTCAACAAAATAAAGAAACAAAGATTTGGAACCACTTGAGGGGGAGTAAATGTTCATGTTTGGGTGAACTATCCCTTTTCCATCTATTAATTTTGTTTTTTTTTCTGTTAACAAAGTAATAAAATATTTTGAAGAATGTAGGACACACTGATAGCCACTGACTCCCATTGCTAGCCTATATGTACATGTTTTTATAGCTTCAATTAACATTATATATCTGAATAAATGACTGCAAAAACTAAAGTGGAATATTTTCACTATCCAGCTGTCATTTCTCCATTACATCAGCCTCAGCTAATAGCCTGTGTGCCTATGATATTGCCCGGGCTAAAGATATTACATAGTTGTTAATCAGGAGGATGTTACCAAGACAAAATAGCCTATTTGCTTTTGAACTTTTGGATAAATATCTGACGTTAAACTTGATCCTCAGGTAGTCTATTGTTAACCGTTACTCACCTCCATACAATATAGAGGAATGATGGATGAATGTACATCGGCAGTTCTGTCGATCATAGTGTGCTGCTGTTACGGAGGTCAGCTAATAACACCTGTTTTACACACACTCTGTCTGCTGTGTGTGTATGAGCCAGACTGTAAAGCTATGGCCCAGCGGCAGTCCGTGTGCAGTGCGTAAGCTTGCATAAGCGCTGATAGGCAATACTCCACCGTTGACACCCTACTTTTGATGGCGGAGTAATAATGTAAATAGCGCCCTCAGTAGCGTGTTCGCCACTCATGTGGTTTTTCTTTCCAAACACCGGTTCGAGGCTTGCTTGGAGCAGGTAGATTAAAACCAAGATATACTTCAAAGTTTAGTTTTTTTATTGTTTAACAGGGAAAGTTGTCCTTAAATAGAACACACATTAACTTGTACACATACTATATTATTATTAGTATTTAAAAAATAATTATTATCCCCAGAAAAAAGGGCACTTTCTCTACAGGAGAAAAAAGGGCAGGGGCTCAAGCACCTGAAGTAACCCAGGACAACTTCCACCCACAAGCATGAATCCCAAGTCACTGAAGCAGTCACCAACCTATCAGGAACTCTGTGTTTTGTCGAGGCCAGTCGGCAAAGGAAACACAAACAAATGTTGTCTCTTGTTGATCTTGTGCAAATTGATCTTAAGCAGTTAAAAAGAAGCCAAATCTCTGCTTTTGTGGTTTCTCAGGTGTGATTCTAAAATCTAGTAATAAGAGCTAAAATTTATTTGGGACGGTCGTCAACTCATTTTGCACAAGCACCAGAATTGAGAACCACTGCTCTGAGGTACTCAAAATAACAAACTATCATACTCAAACTGAATTGCCTTCCTAAAGTTACTTCTCTACTTCAGTAGATCCCTGTAAATATTTCTTTACAATATTTAAATTAGATAATTTAGTCAATTAATTTCTCTGGAACAATAAGCACCCTAGGTTGCACAGGAGTACATTCCAACAGTCAGTTGATAAAAAAGGGTTGGGGCTTCCTGAGCATTTATTTCATTATTACAACTTCAGTCTGAGACATCTCGCGCACTGGTCCATCCCTCCTGAGAGAGCTCCATCTAGGTTTATGGTTGAACAAGCCATCCTACTTCCCCTTCCAGCACTACAATGTCTATCCATCCAGCTATTTATTCATTTTATTTTATAATGTGTTATTTTTTGAGGCTGATCTCAAAAATATAAAAAAAATCTCTGCAATTTAAAGATATCGTCCTTTTGGTTACATAGGACATGGATCTTCAGCATGCAGTGGGATGGTTTGCTGCTGAGTGTGACATGGCAGGGAAAGAAACAGCACCTCTAAGTCAGAAACCATGGTGCTTGACTGGAAAAAGGTGGCCATCTCCAGTTTGGAGGAGAGTCCTTACCCCAAATGGAGTTCAAGTATCTGCATTTTTTTCATGAAGAATGGAATGTGAGAATAAAAGATGGATCAGTGCAGCGGCAGCAGTAATGCACTCGATGTGATTGTCTGTTGTGGTGAAGGAGCTGAGACGAAAGGCAATGATCTCAATTCACTGCCCAATCTAGGTTCCTACTCTCACCTATGGTCATGACTGAAAGGCCAAGATCTCGGATACAACCAGTAACATTTTACAAAGTGTTATGACCCGCTTGTTTGTGTCGCAACATAAAAGAGAGATTAACCAACAAAATAGCCTGATTGCAAATTATTTATTATAAAATGTAACTTATAGAACAATCAATCGAAGCAACCAACAAATGTCTAGGGATGATAATGAAGAAAGAACTTACGGTATAATCACAACAGCACTTTATCTACATGATACAAGTAAAGCAAAACCATGAGGTTAAAGAGTCAATGAGATGGCAGGTCTTGACATGAGGACTCCTGAGCAGCCACAGCGTCCTGGGGTAGCTAGCACAACAACTTTTATATCCCCATTGATGAGTAATGCAGGCATCCAATCAGGATTTACCACATACTCCAATCTGGAGTCTTGGGATCATCACAGTGTATTAATATTGTAAAACTTAATACCTGTCGCTCTGCCTAAATCATAAAATATTCACCAAGTTTGTATTCTACTCAAAAAGTAAATGAAGTCAACTAGAAAGAATCTTGAACCTAAAAGTAAAGAAACTTTACTAATAAAAGCTGCAACACAGGACAATTGAATGGTCTTTCTAAACTTGAGGCCCTGGTATACTGCAAACTAACCTGCTGGAGCTCCACCTTCTTTGATGTGCGGTGTCTTCCCTGTGATTTGTTTCTCATTCAGGGAGTCAGACAGAGAACATTACGCAAAACAACACTAGCTACATGAAGCTGCGCCGAATGAGCGAAACTCTGAAGACACTGATCAGATCTGTACGGTTTCTCTCCAGTGTGAATCCTCGTTTGTGTTTTCAGATGTGTTAACTGATTAAACCTCTTGTTAGAGTGTGAACACTTTTACGGTCTCTCCAGTCCGAAATGTCTGGGGCGGTTTCAATTTTGGAGCTGTAAAAAAGTCTTCTCACACTCAAAGCACATATACTCTTTCACAGCAGTGTGGATCTTCATTCGTTCATTAGGTTGCTGATCAGTTGAAACTCTTCCCACACTGAGTGCATGTGAATGGTTTCTCTCCAGTGTGGATCCTCATGTGTTTATTAAGGTCTGACAAGTTGCTGAAACTCCTCTTATCACAGAAGCTGCGGTCACACAAGAGTTTGAGCAAACAAAATTCTTTTGTTTGTCACTGCGAAAAGGGGCGGGATTAAAAAAAAAAGATGATTAGACAAAGATGAAAAAAAAGATGAAAGTGAGTGATTCCATATTTCCACGTCCATATTTTTAATTTCTGTCCAGGGAGGTCATATTTTGATCTTCGATTGGTCTCACATAGTCAAGTGATGCAATTTTGCAGGTCAGAGTTCAGCAAGCTTGAACTTTGCAAGTCAGTGAACTGCGAAACTTCTGGTCTGATGCATTAGTGTGCGTATGAATGGAAGTCTATGGGGAGAAAAGTCCAGCGTGACCGTGGCTTAAGCTCAAGTGAATGGAACTCTAGTGTGAATCCTCATGTGTATATTTAAGTTTGATGATTGGCTGAAACTCTTCCCATACTGAGTGCAAGTGAATGGTTTCTCTCCAGTGTGGCTCCTCATGTGTAGATTAAGGTTTGATGATTGGCTGAAACTCTTCCTACACTGACTGCATGTGAATGGTTTATCTCCAGTGTGGATCCTCATGTGTAGATTAAGGTATGATGAGCAGCTGAAACTCTTCTCACACTGAGTGCATGTGAAAGGTTTCTCTCCAGTGTGGATCCTCATGTGTAGAATAAGGTTTGATGATTGGCTAAAACTCTTCCAACACTGAGTGCATGTGAATGGTTTATCTCCAGAGTGGATCCTCATGTGTAGATTAAGAGATGATGAGCAGCTGAATCTCTTCCCACACTGAGTGCATGTGAATGGTTTCTCTCCAGTGTGGTTCTTCATGTGATTATTAAGGTTTGATGATTTGTTGAAACTCTTCCCACACTGGGTGCATCTAAATGGTTTCTCTCCTGTGTGGATCCTCATGTGAATTTTAAGATCACCTTTTCTTCCAAAACTCTTCCCACACTGAGTGCATGTGAATGGTTTCTCTCCAGTGTGGATCCTCATGTGAATCGTAAGATTGCCTTTTCTTCCAAAACTTTTCCCACACTGAGTGCAGGTGAAACGATTCTTGTCTCTCCTTTTCAAAATATCAGTCTGTAAATGAGTTTTTTCCTCAATTTCGACATGATGTTCCTCCTCTTTACTCCCCTTATTCTCTTCAATTAGGTCTGAAATAAATAAATAAAACATAAGTTTTCATTAAGTCTTAAAACTCTCATTAAAAGCTGAAAAGTGAAAAGACACTAGAAACATTGGCTACACACACTATAATTTTAATTCAAATCAAACGTAAAATAAATCAGATCATATTTTGTTTGGTCCATTAACGTGTACACATTTAAGCAGATTCAAATTAGTGCTTTTACAATGTAAATTGTGTCAAAGCCGCTTAACATAGAAGTTATAGTAAATTGAAACTGTCAGTCCAGTTTTCAGAGTTTCTTACACAATTGATCATAAAAGTCAGTTTGGTCATATTGATAAGACACAGATTTGAAAGTGTAGAAGTTCATCTATTAGCTCAATGACAAACTAACAGCATGGTCAAAGGTTAAACGCATGTAAGCCTTTTCTAGGGCTTCTGAAAAAAATTCTGTTATTTATTAGAATTTATTTATATTCGTTTCTTAGCTCCGAATTTAATCTGACTCCAATTTTAAGTTATCGTAAAATTTAGACTGTATTTCTATTTGTAAGAACAGATCACATTCTTCCTCTATGACTTTGATTTATATTTGATTCCTTACTCTTCAGTTATATAGGGACCAAACGCTGCTTAGTTTCACGACCCAGGTTTGCATGTCTTCTCACAGACAGTACGTCGATACTCTGAAGTTAGTCAGAGGATGTCAGATTAACTAATATTCAAATAGACTGGTTGCAAACTGCTCACTCATCCTAAAAGAATAGTCAATTTAGCCAAGCCCAAGCAACCTGCTAAAATCAACGATTAGATGATTGAAGATCTCCATGCTGTCATGCCAAAACGGCTCCGTACAGTCAAATGTGCCTTTAAAATCAAAAGTCTAAATCAGGGGTGTCCAAACTACGGCCCGCGGGCCATCTGCGGCCCGCAATCAGTTTAGTGGCGGCCCGTGAGGCTTTTTATGAATATTAATAGAATCTGGCCGCCATACAAAAATAAACGTAATTCAATAAATAACCACCGGGTGTCGCTATCACGTGCCTTCAATTAGGCAGCATTTTCTGTTATGACATAAAACGAACCGACCAAACTGAGGGAAACATAATTGATAACCACGTTTTGGTGAGCCATGGCGCAACAAAGAAAAAGGAAAATCAACAGTGAGTGCAGGAAATGTCCGAGTTTTACAAGAGTTTGGATTCATCCAAATTTCCCCTGATGAAACGCCATTCAAAAAGGATGATGAGTCTGTTTGGCTCCTCATATAAATGTGAGCAACCATTTTCACTGATGAATCTAAACAAAAGTTAATTGAGAACCAATCTAACTGACAGCCATCTCTGTGATTTGCTACGTATATCTACTACTCACTCCTGACTTGGAATCATTTCTGAAATCGAAAGCACAACATCACTGTTCAAATTAACAGAGTTTATGGTGAGTAAAATATATATTATGATTTTAAAATGTAGAAAATAATTCCATAATAATACCACGCGCACACACACATACATATGTATATATGTGTGCGTGTCTGTGAAATTGTAAAATTTGGCCCACGACCACGTTTTGTTTTTAGCATTTGGCCCTCGGCCCAAAAACTTTGGACACCCCTGGTCTAAATCATAAAGGTAGCGCAGACTCCACTTAATCTACTGGATAAAAAAATTTTTCAGGACAATTCAGAATGAGTCAAAACTTAACATTTTATCCATCCATCCATTTTCTTGTCGGCTTAGTCCCTTTATTAATCAGGGGTCGCCACAGCGGAATGATCCGGCAACTTATCCAGCATTTGTTTTATGCAGCGGATGCCCTTCCGGCCACAACCCATCTCTGGGAAACATCCACACATTCTCATTCACACACATACACTACGGACAATTTAGCTTACACAATTCACCTGTACCGCATGTCTTTGGACTGTGGGGGAAACCGGAGCACCCGGAGGAAACCCACGCAACCACGGGGAGAACATGCAAACTCCACACAGAAATGCCAACTGACCCAGCCGAGGCTCGAACCAGCAAACTTCTTGCTGTGAGGCGAACGTGCTACTCACTACGCCACCGTGGCACCCCTTAACATTTAATTTGTCAGGTAAAATTGTATTATACCAATTACATAATAAAACAATCAGAAAGCCAATTCAGAGATGATACTGTAAAAATACAACATCCATTACTCAAAAATAAATCAGGGTTAGAGATGCATACCTGACCAGAGAAGTACGCTGCAGCATAAGTCTCAGAGATGCTGCAACGGGGTGTCTTGGCTACAAGATCCCAATGATATTTGTTCACATTTCCTTTAAACACTCAACTCAGAACAAACAGCCATAAATTAAAGACAATAGAAGAGTCACCGAGACCCTTGCCTGGTGAATTTGAGGAGTTAACCATCTCTAAGGAGGGGGAGCATCTGGCAAAGATCTTATCAAAGCCAAAAACCAAATCAACATATACCAGTGAAATATTACAGTGACATTAAGACCACTTTACCAATCACACAGAGACATTTAAAATGATGCCAAACATGAATATAGTGCTACAAGATACACCATATTAAAACCTTGGACATTTTGTGTGAAAATGTGAATGATCTGCTCTGATCAGAAGGTAACTTAAGGGTCGAGAAGGGGGGCTTGAGGTGAAAGGAGATGGATGATCTCTCACATTCCCCCCTGGTGAGGTGTAGCTCTGTGTTTCCAGCCTATTGTCAACTGTCTCAGGTTAATTTGAATAGAACAGTTGAATAGCCGGTTTCCTGATCTTCTTCTCAGATCACAAAGTTTATTGTTTTATTGCATCTCATGAAATTCCATAACAGTTCTCAGGGTCTGATATTCTGCAGGGATTAAGCCATCTTTACAAAAGCTGTAAATGGCCTATTTTTATTCGTAAATATTCATAATTACAACAAAATGTTTTTCTAAAATTTGTTAAGCAGACAGGGAACACTTGTTCATTCTGTGCCTGACTGGTAAACGCATCAAAAGAAAAGTTCTGGGATAACAGCTGAATATTTGCCTTGCAGACATGAGACATACCTGTACAGCATCTGCATAAAGGCTGGAATGTGCACCTTTCCCCTTATGTACTGTTGGGTCATTTTCATCCATTATGGGGTGATTTTGAGGCTTAATTTGGCCAAAACTTTATGTGTTTCAGCAAACGGACTGATATTTGGGGATCTTATACCTCAATACACTCATACATTTGTTTATTTATTGTTTAATAGAAAATATGACTTTGCAACACCAAGCAGCATTAGGCATGGGCCAGTATAAGATTCTAACGGTATGATAACCTTGAATAAAAACATCACGCTTTCACTGTACTGTGATTACAGCTCTAAAATATATTCCTTTTAAATGTCTGGGTTAAAA
This sequence comes from Danio albolineatus, assembly GCA_903798035.1. Classification (NCBI taxonomy): domain Eukaryota; kingdom Metazoa; phylum Chordata; class Actinopteri; order Cypriniformes; family Danionidae; genus Danio; species Danio albolineatus. The sequence goes on along the minus strand of CAIGQQ010026629.1, from coordinate 15,676 downwards.
ACAAACACTTTTCTCCCTTTGAACACAATATATTTTCTTTTGAGAAACTTTTATAATATTTTGGTGCAGTAAACAAGTCAGGCTCAATCATTCAAATTAATCATTGGCTTCTGCTGTCTTCATTTGTTTTAAAAACACATATTTCTTTACAATTTAAAACGTTTTTCTGCTGGAGATACTGACTAAAAAACCTTCAATATACTGAAGGAACGAACGGTATAGCAGAACATTTCAGCGGTTTTAAAACCTTGACTTTTTCAAATTGCAGTATACCTTGAAAATGGTTATCACCCCATGCCTAAGCAGCATAACACTGTTTTTGGGATCTAATCATTAATTCTTTTTTTAAAAGTCTCAAGCAAAAAGATTCCAATGGCGGCACCTGCTGGTACGTGAAAAATATGGTCAATACTGACGAACTTTACACTCAAATGTTTGCATATCATCAGCATGCTGTAATCCATTTCTGAAGCAGCAAAAGTCATTTTTAGACTAGTCTGTTGGCCAGTTGTAGTCAGTGCAATGCTAAACGTTATTGTTCCACTATAATTTGTTTTGTCTCACGTCGTCCCACAACAACATCATATCATAATAATTAATTACTTTAGTGTCCATTTCATTCAGCATGTTTAAAAGTAGGGGCATCCATGTTTTTTGACATACTTTAAACCAGGGTTTCAGCAAGTTTTACGAAGTTAAATGTAAGACTTTTTAAGACATTTTTAAGTTCATTATGACTTGATATTTTAGACTCAAATGCCTAAAGGCTAAGAAATTTTTTTAATGGCCCAGATGGAAAAGATTTTTATTTGCCCTATCAAAATATATTATAATTTAATACATTTAATAATACAATAATAAATAAATAACAAGAAAGTACAATACTTTAGATATTTCTTAGCAAAAGATTTTAAATATTGTGTAAAAACAAGCAAGCTTTACTTGTATCCACACACTTTTTTCCAACATAAACTTTCTTTAAAATAAAAATATGCACAAATGTTTTAAAAACTATAATAAACTGAATCTATGCACAAAAATCTGTTCAGATCGATGTCCTCAGAAGTAAACACATGGAGCATGTTTAAACAAATGTCATTGTGAGGAAAATAATTAAACCATTATGATAAATAGAGTTAAAATGACCTTTTTGAATAAAAATTTAAATTTTGATGAGATGGATTGTTGATGATTGAATGGATTTTGGCCAGATTGGGTAGTAAACATGAACAAAGTTGAAAAAAGATTTAAGACCTACAACACAATATTTCAGTAGATTTAGGACTTTTTAGGCCCCCACGGAAATCCTGTTTAAACACAATAGCCCTGGTAATGAGTTATTATAATAATGATGTAATTCTAACTCAGGTACTATCTGTGGGAACTAGTAACAACTACTAGAAACAAGATTAAACCCATGAAGAAGTTGATGTAAAAGGGAATTGTGATCAACGTGACACATGCAAATAGTCAGTACTAAGCCAACACTATCACCGTAACAGCAGATATCTTCTAGGAGAATACTGTAGGTCAAATATCGTCAGCTCAGTTAAACCTTTATATAATTTATATTGTTTTTAATAATTTTATATAGTTCCAGTGCTCAAGGATGTTTACAAACCATAGAAGAACAGGAAAAGCAATAACCTTAAGAAGGTAGAGAAAATGAGACTAATAATATATAAAAATAATGACAAAAGACATGAGAACAAGTAACAAGAAAGAAACTCATTCCTGTCTTTCAGTGAGTGCTGGTGTGCGTTTAGGAGAACTAGGCAGCACACTCAGGGCTGCAAGATGGTTTTAATTTAGTATTCTTATTATTAAAATATATCTGAATGAGGATCAAATGACTGAGTTGGTCTTTGAGAAGGTAAATGAACCTGTTTGTTCCTGCGGATCTTCATGTTTGACTGTGAATGTTTCTTCAATCTTCACATCTTCACTCTCCTCTTTAATAAACGCCATCTTTATAACAGTGTGGAGATCAGTCGCTTCAGCAGGAGTTTTTCTCTGCGTTTGGATACTTTATCCTGTTTAAAAAGAACAAAACAATAAAAATGTTCTGTTTAAAATAAATAAAACAATGAACAGAAACAAAATAACTTCTCTTCAACACTTGCTTCAACAGTTTCTTTATATGAGAGTAATTAACAGAGAAATCACGTAAGTCCGAGCAAAAGACAACTGCCACAAATGACCTGATTAAAACTAGTAATGCATTTCTTATATATAGTGATGTTTAGTGATGTAATGGAATGACATTATGCCACTTAATAAATTAAACCTTCATTAAACACGTATTACACACATTTCTGTTACTGTATTCAAACAATAGCCCTCATTACTGTGAGTAAAATAGTACTACGTTTGATAAAGGGTTAAAATAATATTGTCAACAGCAGGTACATCATTTAGCATCGGATGAAAAACCTGAAACTTTAATAAATCGGTTTATATTCATGTAAAAGCTTTAAAACAAACCTTTCTTCTCCACTCTAGTTGAATCCCAGCGCGAGCTGCGCAGCCTTATGACGTCACAGGCCAGTTCTTTTTCTTTTTTCTTCTTCTTCTTCTTCTTCTTCTTCTTCTTCTTCTTCTGTAGTGTTTTATTGGCAGCTTGCAAACTTAGTGCATTACCGCCACCTTCTGGACTGAGATGTGATCTTTAGGGATTTTATAGAGCTATAATAATATAAATTTATAGATTTATAGAGCTATAAAATATATTTCTGTATACATAATTAAGAAAAAAAAACTATATCCTGTTTGCTAGCTGTGTTATTTTCAGAAACTGTATGACTGCGTTTACTGTTGAACATGTTCCAGACAGACTCAATATGTGCTTTAATGTCATGTTGTTCTTAAATACTTTCTTTAAATGCTCTCTTTCTTCTGTATATTTTCTACAAGACAATATAACGTGTTTTACAGATTCTGGTTCTTTGCAATATGAACACATTCCATTTTGATGCTTCCCTATAATGCGTAAGCCACTATTTAACCCTGTATGTCCTATTCTTAGTCTTGTAAACCATGTTTCCTCCTGCCGTGTTAGTATACTGTTATTTTTGACTACTACCTCCTTTTGAATTTCGAATAAATGTCTGCCTTTCTCATCTTTATCCCATTTCTCTTGCCATAATCTATTAACACCATCTTTAATTATTGTTTTTATTTCTGTATTGCTAAGAGGAACTTGTATTTCTATTTGATCTGATTTAATTGCTTCTTTTGCCAGCTTGTCTACCATCTCATTACCCTCAATACCAGAATGTGCTGGGACCCAGACACACTGTATAAGAGTCCTTTGTTGATTTATTTGATATATCAGCTGATGTACTTCATTTAATAGATCCTGTCTGCAAGAAGATTTCCCACTCTCAATACTCAACAGAGATGACATTGAGTCTGAACATATAATAGCCATCATTTCAGCAGAGTAAATGGAGAGGTGATTTGAGGTTCTTTTTTGTATTTTAGCTCTATATTTGGGAATGTATACTGCTGCCCCAGTTTTACCAGTTGATTCTTTTGATGCGTCTGTGTATATTTGTACTGCTCCATTGTACATTATTTCTAAGTATTGCTTAACATTTAGACATTCTGCTTTTGATTTAATTATATTCTTTATTTTCAGATTTACCACAGGAAAACAAAACAACCATGGTGGAATTGTACTCAGATTGTTATTTTTACTACAAGAAATAGTACTGATCCCAATGTCTTCTGCTTCTTTGTTACTGTTCCATCCAAAGCTACAACTTTTAGTGCGACCATATTCCCAACATTCATTTCACACCATTTTTGTGGGATGTGTAGCTCCTTGTCCTTTTAGATTTACCCAATATGATACAGAGAGTTGTAATCTCCTAAGATTTAATGGCATCTCCCCTTTTTCAACCTGCAATGCTGGGATTGGAGAGGTTCTAAAAGCTCCACAACATATTCGAAGTGCTTTGGCCTGTATCCTGTCAAGTTCAACTAATGTGGTTTTTGCTGCTGGTTTATACACTACACTTCCATAATCAAGAACTGAACGAATTATGGCAATGTATATCCTTTTCAAAGATGACCCTGTTGCCCCCCAGTTGTATCCTGCCAAACATTTTAGTACATTAATTGCTTTCTTACATTTATCTGTCATTTTCTGAACATGATTTTTGAAGGTAAGCTTACAATCAAACCATACCCCTAGATATCTTATTTCACTGGCCTGTTTCAGATGTTGTCCATACAGTTTAAGGTTAATTTCGGGTTTTTAATTTTTTTTGAAAAGCAGATAAATTGAGTTTTTTCCACTGACAGACGAAATCCCCATTTAAATGACCATTTTTCAACTTGACTAATTGCTGTTTGCATTCTGTTCTGTAGGTTTTCAATACTGCGGCCCCTTGCCCACAATGCTCCATCATCTGCATATAGTGCTCTGTTTATCCTATGTTCCACTCCGTCAAAAACATCGTTTATCATTATATTGAATAGAACTGGGCTACATACACTACCTTGTGGGGTGCCATTTTCTATCGAGTATGTGCCTGATGTCCTGTTCCCTATTCTAACTTCTATGGTTCTTCCCATTAAAAAATCTTTAACCCAATTAAACATTTTACCACCTATGCCCATTTTATTCAGCTTAATTAACAGTCCCTCTTTCCATAGCATATCATATGCCTTTTCTATGTCAAAAAAGGTTGCCAAGACGGATTCTCTATTTACTTGTGCCTTTCTAATTTCATTTTCTAGACGTACTACTGAATCCATTGTTGTTCTTCCATTACGGAACCCACTCTGATAAGGTGTCATTATTCCTCTACTTTCTAAATAATATACTAACCTTTTAGTTACCATTCTCTCCATTAGTTTACATAAGTTAGATGTTAAGGCTATAGGTCTGTAACTTGTGATTTCTGATTTGTCTTTGCCAGGATTTTCCTATGGGGTCTAAAAGATTGAGCATTTTTGCCACTTACTGTTGCAGTCATGACTTGATCAATTTCTCCCTCGTTTTCCACGTTACACTATATCTGCTCTCTCACACACTCAGATGTATTTGAAGTTGATCAAAACCTTTAATCTAAAAAATTTAAGACAATTTTGAAAAACTTTTTTAATCCACTTCATGATGACTTTCTTGTCTAAAACACAATACTGTCTATTAATATCTAAGTCCAAATCTCATCCTCGTAATTATGATCTCTTCTTTTTTTTTCTTCTACAACTTTGTAATTAGTTTCTTTATCATATGAATTATCTCTTATTATCTGTATTCCACGTTTCCGGCCATTCTTTAGCAATATCTTCTGTACTTATATTTAACTTTACCTTAGTGTAAAAAAAAAAATGGATGCAGATGAAGATATACTGAAGACAAGCAAAGTTCTCAGGGGATTGAAACAACAGGTAGAGGGACAATCGTGTCCAAGTGCCTAGTGTACACTATGACGCACACGTTCCACCAGTGCCGATATACAGCCACACCGCTCTGCTCGTGTGATATTACTCATATATTCATTCATTTTTTTCCCGGCTTAGTCCCTTTATTAATCAGGGGTCACCACAGTGGAATGAACTGCCAACTTACCCTCTGATATTTATTGTTTGTATGTTCTTTAAATGTAATTTATTTATTTGGATGTGTAACCGTGTAAACAGTGTTTTAGATTATTTACGTCTTTGGACTTATGGGGGGAACTTTGTGTGACTTTGAGATTAATAAACTCCCCATTCAGTTGTCTAATTTTCACAGGCAGGCTCTTTTATGTTGGATTTTTCTATACAAACACAATTTTTCTCCCCATAAACAAATAATATGGAATAATAAAACTGTCAGATATAAGAACAAATCATTTTTTATGATAACTGAGTAAAAAAAGATATTCTATTGGTCTCACAGTTATTAAACGATGAAGGATATTTATTGACTTATACTGAATTTTTAGAGAAGTTTAGTTTTCCAGCGCCTCCACGAGATTATAGTAGAGTAATTGATGCAATACCAGCCGGCCTGGCGAGGCTTATGCAGGGTTACAGTGAAGAAAATAAACTAACAGTTAAAAATGAGATTCTATTAGATGGTGTTGATATCAAAGATAGAAAATGTAATAATACATTTCTTAGAAGTTTGATTCATTATCCTGCAACTTTTAGACACAAGTACTTCTGGAATAACCCATTTGAGAATATCAACTGGAACTTGGTCTGGACTTACAACAACAAATATTGTGTCACTAATAAAATCAGTGAAATCTACTTTAAAATTATACATAAAATATATCCAACCAACCAGTTTCTCCAGAGATATAAAGTTGATCTTTCTGAGACGTGTGTTTTTTGCAAAACGGATGTCGAGACTGTTATGACTTTGTTCTTTGATTGTATGTATGTTAAATATTTCTGGTTTGATGTTGAATGTCTATTTAATAAACTGAGTGGTCATACAATTATCATGAAGAAAAGAGATGTCATATTTTACAGAGATAAAAAAGATAAAGATAAGAATCTCCTGTTTATGTTAAATCTTTTGATATTCTTAGGCAAGTTTCATACACACACGTGTAAATGGTGGAAGCAGAAGCCGAACCTCTTTCATTTCAAGACTGATTTAAAAATCTATTTTGAAACTCTTAAAGGACTTTCAAGCCGTAAAGCGATCAGAACTGTGAATATACTTCAGAAGCTAAACTCCTCTTCTCTGGGGTAAATGTTGTGTTTACCCGCTCTTGTTTTTTACTTGTTTTTTCTTCTTTCTTTCCTTTTTGTTATTCTGTTTAAAGATGTCAAGCTAAAATGTGAATATCTTATTGTAAGATTTATTAAGCATTTGACTGGAAATGTTCTGCAAATACAATAAAAAAATAAGAAAAAGTCTGTCCAAATAGCTTAAAAAGTATATATATATAGTTTAGAGCTTATTGTTTCAGATAGATTCAGAAAGTAATTAAATATGTTTGGCATGTTTTAGAATAACAGGGGCAAGTCAGAATCACAAGTTGTAACAAAACATAAATAATAATGACTTAGTCCTTTTGTTATACCCTAAACTGTCAATGTTTCCTGGTTGATACAACTCATAAAATCATCAAATCATGAATCAAATATTTTTTAAAAATCAGTTAAATGTTTTACGTAGGTCCAGATATTATATTTATAATGACATGAAATTATTTTTTGCTTGTCATTTTTTTCCACTCCTGACTGTTTAAGGATTAGATATCTGGAATAGGAAGAACACAAAAACAAACAAATAAATGTTCAAAAAAAATCTAATGTTGTCTGGGTCTTTGTTTGTCAGGTATGGATAAATGTTGCTTGGAACTTTAGAAAGAAGCATTTTTTCAGTTATAATTTAGTTATTTTTAGAATGAAACTTTATATATGATCAACACAACAAGAAGCACATCTCTATATGAACACTTATAACTAGGCTACAGTTAATCGTTACACTATCCAACTATGTGTGTTTTTATTTTTTCTAATTAAATGAATCTAAATTAATTTGCAATTGGGCTTCAGTATATCTGAAATAGTATGGTGAGTGTATCAGTTGTTTGTATATTTAAACTCACTTTCTGATACATTAACTTAGCTTTTATATTTACCTAAAAATAAAAATAAAAGTATATTTATGAACAGGACATTTAATAATCTGTAAGAGTTGACTTCTCATCTATTATTTGGCCATGTATCTTTTATCCCCTCTACTGGACGCATCAGGAACAACAGGGGAGTAAAACTGCCTGGATCAAAGTCTGCAATAACCTAAAATGATACTTTTAGAAAGATCTTTACATACCGCTAATGTCAGCGATGGTCAGACACTAATGCAGCTCACACTAGTTAATCAACGTCATCGATTCTCGAACACATTCTTATTTAGAACGCCACTGACAGCAACGCCACCGCGCCGCCATATTCAGCTGCAGTGCGCGATTTCCGTGAAGCGCTGTAGAAGATAATAATAATAATAATAATAATAATAATAATAATAATAATAATAATAATAATAATAATAATGATAATAATAATTCTCTTAAGGATTTTGGTCCCTGTAACGGTATCTTTTGAGTATATAAAGAAGAGCAACTTTGATTCTCAGTTTGACTAACTTCTGTATGTTTGTATGTGTGCTGTAAACAGACTGAATGGAGGAGCTGCTGTTTTCTCGAATATAAAATATAATAACGCTTATATTTAATGACTGATTATAATTTCATGTTGTAAAAAACTCCAGTTACCTAGAAGTAAGAAAGCTCAAACGTGTCATGTATATTATGGTATAAAGAGAGATGTATTATCGATAAATGTCTCCTTTATGCTGGAATCCTCTTTTTTCTTACAGTTTTATAACAGTTAACAAAAACAGTTTATAAAAAGTAAAGAATCACACATTATTATAATAGTACAAATGACATACAATAATGTAGAATAAAATAATACATTATATATGTTATTATTAATCAATAATAGCACATTTTTATTGTTTCTCTGTAACTCACTAATTCAAGGAAAACAGCTGTACTCAAAAGTAAAATATGAACAAAAGCTAATACTTCTACAATAGCACTAACTCAAACAGTATCCTACTGTACAATGAGACTGAAAAGACTAATGCAATGTTAACAGATGGTGAAGATGGAGTACTGAAGTGCTGAAAGACTTGTATGATGTATGGCTGCATGTTCTCTGATCTGTGATAGGGCGATGACCTGATGTCTCATTTCAATAATAACTCAATCATTTCTCATAAATATGATCAACTTAAATCCTAGCCAGTGTACACTAAAAAGAGGTTTGTCTGGTAATCTTCACATAGCCGATGACAAAACAGAAGAAATCCACAAATATCCACAATATCCTGGACAAAACACTGAAATAACGGCTCTGTATGAGAGCTGCTCTTTGAAGAGAATAAGGCAGCGAGCCTGATTAAAAATAGTTTGCAGTCAAATACCATAATAATTTATTTTAGCAAAAGAAAACACATTTAGGACAGATTTCAGTGTAAATGTAAGACATTATTTATAAAGACAGACAGGCCTGCAGAATTATGTTTAGTGTATGGACATGAATGGCAGCTGTTGTTTTTGATCTAACAGCTGTATAACTACATGCTGAATGCTGTGAGTTTGCGTCAGGATGATACATGAGCTGACTTTTTGAGCAATGTTAGGCAGTATTACAGGGTGTGAAGCCGCTTGGCTACTTTCATAAAATTGGCAACAAACATTTTACTTATTAAATTTAACTGTAAGTTATTTTATATTTATTTATCAATAGGATGTGAGGTCTAGTTATCTGCCTATCTCACCCACTATCGTTCAGCTTAGTCCCTGATTTATCAGGGATTGCCACAGAAGAATGAACTGCCAATTATTCCAGCATATGTTTTACACAGCAGATGCCCTTTCAGCTGCAACCCAGTACTGGGAAACATCCATACACTGTCACATTGACACATGCACATACACTAATTTAGTTTATCTATACTGCATTTTCTTGGGGTGTGGGGGAAAACGAATATTTACCTGGCTAGTGGAACTAAAACATCCTTTTTTTTACTTAAAGAGCACATATGTTACCCCTTTTGCAAGATTTTAAGATAAGTCGTTTGTGTCTCGAGAAGTTGTCTGTAAAGTTTCAGCTCAAAACACCCCTCACATTATTTGTTATACATTTTAAAATATTGGGATTTTCTGCTTTAAAATTTTAGTGGATTATTATTATTTTTTTCAAAATTGTCGTAAAATGTTTAATTTAAAGGTTTTAATAAACTTCAAATACTGAATATCTGTGTGTTTGAAAGAGAGTAGATATATTGTGTACAGTGGAAAACGAGTATTAATGTATCAATAAGTCATGACTGCAACAGTAAGTGGCAAAAAAAAAAGCTACACAAAAAAAAAGACTTTTATTTTAGCGTGGCGTGTGACGTCATAAGGCTGCGCCGCTCCCGCGCTGTGATTTAGCTGGAGTGGAGAAGAAAGGTTTGTTTTAAAGCTTTTACATGAATATAAACCGATTGATTTAAAGTTTCAGGTTTTTCACCCGATGCTATTTATGCACCTGCTGTTGACAATATTATTTTAACCCTTTAACCAACGTAGTACTATTTTACTTACAGTATTGAGGGCTATTGTTTGAATAAAGTAACAGAAATGTGTGTAAGAAGTGTTTTAATGAAGGTTTAATTTATTAAACAGCATAATGTCATTCCATTCTAAGTAAACATCACTATAAATAAGAAATGGAGTACTAGTTTTTTATCAGGTCATTTGTGGCAGTTGTTTCTTGCTCTGACTTACCTGAATTCTACTTGTTAATTACTCATATAAAGAAACTGTTGAAGCAAGTGTTGAAGAGAAGCTATTTTGTTTCTGTTCATTGTTTTATTTATTTTAAACAGAACATTTTTTATTTTAAACAGGATAAAGTGTCCAAACGCAGAGAAAAACTCCTGTTGAAGCGACTGATCTCCACACTGTTATAAAGATGGCGTTTATTAAAGAGGAGAGTGAAGATGTGAAGATTGAAGAAACATTCACAGTCAAACATGAAGATCTGCAGGAACAAACAGGTTGATTTTCCTTCTCAAAGACCAACTCAGTCATTTGATCCTCATTCAGATATATTTTAATAATAAGAATACTAAATTAAATCCATCTTGCAGCCCTGAGTGTGCTGCCTATAGTTCTACTAAACGCACATCAGCACTCATTGAAAGACAGGAATGAGTTTCTTTCTTGTGACTTGTTCTCATGTCTCCAATTTTCTCTACCTTCTTAAGGTTATTGCTTTTCTTGTTCTTCTATTGTTTGTAAAGTGTCCTTGAGCACTGGAAATATATAAAATAATTAAATGCAATAAATTATAAAAAGGTTGAACTGAGCTGACGATATTTGACCTACAGTATTCTCCTAGAAGATATCTGCTATTACAGTGATAGTGTTGGCTTAGTACTGTCTATTTGCATATGTCACGTTGATCACAATTCCCTTTTTCATCAACTTCTTTATGGGTTTAAACTTGTTTCTAGTAGTTGTTACTAGTTCTCACAGATAGTATCTGAGTTAGAATTACATCATTATTATATTAACTAATTACCAGGGCTATTGTGTGTAAACAGGGTTTCCGTGGGGTCCTAAAAAGTCCTAAATTTACTGAAATATTGTGTTGTAGATCTTAAATCTTTTTTTAAACAAGTCTTATTTTCCCTTTGTTCATCTTTCACTACCCCATCTGGCCAAAACCCATACAATCACCAACAATCCATCTCATCAAAATTTTAATTTTATTATCATAATGGTTTAATTACTTTCTTCACAATAACATTTGTTTACACGTGCTCCATGTATTTACTGCTGAGGACATCAACCTGGACAGATTGTTGTGCATAGATTTAGTTTATTATAGATTTTAAAACTTTTAAAACATTTAGTCATTTTTTTTATTTTAAAGAAAGTTTATGTTGGGAAAAGTGTTTGGATACAAGTAGAGCTTGCTTGTTTTTACACAATATTTAAAATCGTTTGCCAAGAAATATCTAAAATATTGGATTTTGTTTTATTATTATTCATTTATTATTAGATTATTAAATGTATTAAATTATAAAGTTTTTTTGATCGGGCAAATAAAAGTCTTTTCCATTTGGGCCATTTGAAAAATTCCTTGGCCTTTAGCCTTTTATGAGTCTAAAATTTCAGTCATAATGGTCTTAAAAATTTCTTTAAAAGTCTTACATTTAACTTGGTGAACTTGCAGAAACCCTGGTTTAAAGTATGTCAAAAACGTGGATGTCCCCAATATTACCCATACTGAATGAAATGGACACTAAAATAATTCATTGTTATACAACATTGTACAGTATGCTACATGTAATCAAGTTGGGGAAGAAGGAGGCGGAGAACCGACGCATTTTTAAAATAATATTTAATGATAAAAATGAAACAAACGGGCGGCAGCTCCTCACAGAGACTGCCGTCAAACTGAAAGCAAAAGTAAAACAATATGTCCGGGCCCGGTCCTCTCTCGTCATCCTCTGCCCTCATTCCTCCTTTTATAATCCAGAGCTCCTTCCGTGGGACTCGAAGCAGCTGTGCGCCACAGGTGTTTCTTATCTGTGGCTGGCCTCGCTCTCGGCCACGCCCCCCTCGCCACACTACACTATATGATGTTGTTGTGGGACGACGTGAGACAAAACAAATTCTAGTGGAACAATAACGTTTAGCATTGCACTGACTACAACTGGCCAACAAACTAGTCTAAAAATGACTTTTGCTGCTTCGGAAATGGATTACAGCATGCTGATGATATGCAAACATTTGAGTGTAAAGTTTGTCAGTATTGACCATATTTTTCACGTACCAGCAGGTGCCGCCATTGGAATCTCTTTGCTTGAGACGTTTTAAGAATTAATTTTCAGATCCTAATAACAGTGTTATGCTGCTTAGGCATGGGACGATAATCATTTTCAATGTATACCACAGTTTGGAAAAGTCAAAGTTTTATAACCACCAATATTTTCTGCTGTACCATCCCTACGGTATATGTAAGGGTTTTTTATGTTCATTTTTAAGTTTTTTAGGACAGCAGTATCTCCAGTATAAAAGATATTCAAAGATGCTGTTTTAAATTGTAAAGAAATCTGTGTTTCTGAAACTAGTGAAGACAGCAGAAGTCAAGGATTCTCTTGAATTAATCAGCCTGACATGTTTACTGCTCCAAAATATTATAAAAAGCTTCTCAGAAGAAAATATATTGTGTTCAAAGGGAGAAAAGTTGTAGTTTTTTTATGCAGACATTTAAAATGAATATATTTTAGAGCAGTAATCACAGTACTGTGAACCGTGATATTTCTATTCAAGGTTATCATACCGTCAGAATCTTATACTGGCCCATGCCTAATGCTGCTTGATGTTGCAAAGCCATATTTTCTCATTTTATTATTTTTCTTTGTATGTGTAGTTATGAACACACTCCCATGGTCCCATCTCCTCATCACTCCTGTTAACAGCAAACATGACATTAAGCACGTTGACGCAGAAATGAAAATAGCCTCACCATTTACTCTCCCACGTGTGGTTTTAAACCTTTTTGAGTTTCTGGATCCTGTTAAACACAAAATAAGATATTTAGAAAAATGCTGGCTTTCTTTGTGTTCCAGAAGAAAGGAAATGTTTAAAACCACATGACGGAGAGTAAATGGTAAGGTCATTTTCAGTTGTGGGCGAAACATCCATTTCATGCTTGTCGCTTTGTGCCTTCATACTAAAGTTAACTTTTTTTTTCTTTTTAAGACCTAATGGTGCTGAAAGAAGAGACTCATCAACTGAATGAAATGGAAGAGAAACAGCAGTTTGAGAAACCCCAAGAAATAACAACTGATGAAAAACCCACACTGACTAAAAAGACTTCATCACGCAGAAGACCTCGGAAATCCAAATATGGGTGTAATTTCACTTGTGATCAATGTGGAAACAGTTTCAGCCGAAAACACAGCCTTCAAGTCCACATGAGAATTCACACTGGAGAGAGGCCTTTCAGCTGTAAACAGTGTAAAAAGAGTTTCAGTCAAAAGTCAAAGCTTGATGTTCACATGAGAGTTCACACAGGTGATAAACCTTACACCTGTGAACAGTGTGGAAAGAGTATTCGTTATATACAAGGCTTTAAAACCCACATGAGAATTCACACTGGAGAGAGGCCGTACACATGTCAACAATGTGGAAAAAGCTTCTATAATACAGGAAACTTGGCAGTGCACATGAGAATTCACACTGGAGAGAGGCTGTACACATGCAAACACTGTGAAAAAAGCTTCTATAATAAAGGACACTTGGCAGTGCACATGAGATTTCACACTGGGGAGAGGTCGTACACATGCCAACAGTGTGGAAAAAGCTTCTATAATAAAGGACACTTGGCAGAACACATGAGAATTCACACTGGAGAGAAGCCGTTTGTATGTGCTCAGTGTGGAAAGAGCTTCACAACCAAAGCTAGCCTCATGAACCACATGAATGGTCACACTGGAACCATAGTGTTCACATGTGATCAGTGTGGAAAGAGTCTCACACGCAAAGACACCATTAAGAAACACATGAAGATTCACTCAGGAGAGGAACGTTTCAGATGCAGTGAGTGTGGAAAGGACTTTAAACATAAAAGAAGCCTCAGCACTCACATGAAGCTTCACAATGGAGAGTTGAGTCCTCAAAAATGAGGCCTTGTCCACACAAACACGGGTATATTCAAAACAGCAGCTTTTTCATGTAGTTTGGCTGTTCATTAAGTGAAGTTCATTTATAAACTACTTTTGAGAGGATCACATGCTTATGATTGTCCATGACTGGTCCTGCATCCTGCAACTCACTATAAATAGTTTCTTAGTTTCTATAAAGAGTTATCTTTATCTTGAGGAATTCCCTTCCCACCGCTACTCCCCCTCCTTTCTAGGTTGGATGACACAGCAGCCCAGTTGTTAGCACTGTTACCTCACAGTAAGAATGTCACAGGTTTAAGTCTCTACTGAACCAGTTGACATTTGTGTGGAGTTTGCTCATTCACTCCGTGCTCGTGTGGGTTTTCCCCAGGTTCATCCCACAGTCAAAAAACAGATGACAGAAGTAAACTGAACATTCTAAATTGGCACCATAGTCGAGCTCTTAGTAAGCCATATATCTCCCTTTAGCCATCCCTATATCTGTCATTAGAACAGAGACAAGTCAGGGAAGTTCATCAAGATCTACCTGAGCTCAAACTCCTCTTGTCCTGTTTACAGAAGGGAGCCCAGGGCTGAAGAATCTTATGAGCTTTGAGCTCTCTCCTGGAACAAGTGAGAACTCTTGGATACATATCAATTTACTCAAAATAAAACCCTTTGAACACCTAAAGATTTAAACTCAATAACTGAAGAGGGGTGAAGATTTTGACAACTGTTTTATATTGTAGATCAGGGTCAGATCAGATTGTAGTGTACATCAGAGTTGCTACCGGACTGCAAGAACGCAAAATAACTCTATATGTTGATAAATTGTATGGCTTGGTTCATATGCAAACAAGTATCTGCATCTGAAAAGGTGTGAACCAAATGGCCTACAGGAACTCAAGAGTTGTGACCCAACCAAAGCAGTTGGGTAATCTCCGGAAGGATACATCCTTTGTTATAAAGTAGTGTCTCACAAGTTATTTGAAGACCAATGAGTTAACATCACTGCTGAGGAACTGCACTATTCATTGTCTTACCTGTAAGAACTTTGGTCAGCTTTCTTATTTTATGTATTAGAGTCATCTATACATTGGTGAGTCACCCAAGAGTGGTTAAGCCAAATACAACAAAATCTAACAATGTATTTCAACTTATTTTGAAACGATAACCATATTTGTGCACATTGCACACTTGTAAATAATTTATGGTAACACTTTATTTCGATGGTCCATTTAAGTATTAGTAGACTGTCTAATATCTGTTGATACTGACATTTAACAGTCCTTCAACAGACATTTAACTGACTATAAGAAACTTTGACAAGTACATGTCAACTTACACTAAACCTACCCCTAACCCCAACCTAACAATCTACTTATAATCTAATGAGAATTAGTTGGCATGTAGATGCATGTGAAAACTCCCTTACATTCACTTATGGTAAATACTTTAAGGGTAATAAGTTAATTA
>CAIGQQ010026627.1:0-37047 GCA_903798035.1 Danio albolineatus | reverse complement strand
CACACAGATGGAGAGAATGAGCTGTTTAGTTTCACCTTCAGATAATAAGCTAAAGCTAGCACTGAGCTGCTCAGCTACACGCTCCAAACTCTTCAGCTAAAACACACAGTGCTTTGATTGACATTAGAACATCTGTCGCGTCGCTTGAGCTTTCTCTCTCCAATTTATCCAATCGGACAGCAGAATTGGAAAAGCGATTGGATGAAGCCGAATCTCAGATTTCAACCACCGAGGACAGTCGCAATAACCATGAAGCTCAAATATCAGCTGTGAGCTATAGACCTGGAGAACCGCGGACGTCAGAGGCATTTAAAGATTGTCAATCTCCAGGAGAGATCTGAAGGCTCCACTTCACTCGCAGACTTTCTACAAACTTCCATTCCAACTTACCTGCTGCCTTCCCTCATCTGGAGATTGAACGTGCCCATCGCGCGCTGGTCCCTATCCCGGACACAAACAAGCCACCAAGAAGTATTCTAGTGCGTTTTCTCTGATTCCCTCAGGAGGAAGTGGTTCTCAGGGCAGCTTTGAAGAAGCGCCACATCCTCTACAATAAATCCAAGTTAAGGTTTTATTCTGACCTTTCGGCGGAGGTCCTGTGCAAACGTCATGAATTTGATTCAGTGGGGAAAATGTTGGCCTGCCGGAATATGTATCGTGGCTTTGCTTACCCAGCACGGCTTTCTGGAAACTCTTACTTGAGGTATTCTCGCTGCTACTCTCGTTTGTTAGGGGAGACATATTATCTTGATTTATAATGAGTCCCTGTCTTTTTTTTGACTATTTAATGGGAGCCAACCCTCTTATTAATGTTATTTATTGCTGCATATAATTTAATCCTGTTTACAGTTTAATCCTCCCTGTTTACAGGCCTGATAAGTTATAGTTTTTAATTTATTTTAATGGGACTCTCTTTTCCTCGCCTTGTTCAGTTTTTATTATTATTATTATTATTACTGTGGTTTGGCCATTGTCTCTGGCCTCTAAATGGAGTTTTGATTTTCATTGACTATTATGTTCGTCGACGCCATTATGGGAGGTGTTACTCTGTCGTTTGGGGACAGAGTCGGGGTGGGCAAGTGCTGCAAGATGCTCTATGATGTATTCTGTGTTTTTTGCAGCTCTCTGTTGTCTTTTTCGCCAAAAGAATTGCTTCATCTTCAATTAATGCCTGTTCTTTATGGCTGGTTCACTTTAACTCATCACTTGGAATGTTCAAGGGATTGGAAATATGGTTAAAAGAAAAAAATTCTCATATAACTCATTTGAAAAAACAAAAACGTGACATAGTGCTGCTTCAGGAAACAAAGCTATCCGACATAGAACACTCAAAGCTAAGGAAAGACTGGGTAGGTCAAGTCTACTTTTCTTCTTTCTCACAGAACAGAAGAGGGGGAGCCATTCTTATTAATAAAATTACACCTTTTATTTTAGAATATAAAGAGTCAGATCCTGAAGGGAGATTTATTTTGATGACAGAATCAATTTTCAAACATCATACAGCAATTCTCAATCTCTATGCTCCAAACTTTGACTCTTGTAATTTTATATCCCAAATAATCTTACTGTTCTCTCACCATTGTAAAGGCTTAGGTTTTCTAGCTGGAGACTTTAACTGTATAATGAACGCTTCCATAGACAAATCCTCATCTGCAAATGTATTAAATCCTAACTCATCTAAGGTGCTCAATAACTTATGTTCTGATTCTGGTCTAATAGATGTATGGCCTCAATTAAATCCTAAAGTGAGAGATTACACATTTTTTTTCTCAGCCCATAATTCGTACTCCAGGCTAGACGATTTCTTTCTCCCCAAACAATTCTTGCACGCAGTTCAATCTTGTCTGTCAGACCATGCAGCAGTACGTTTGGAAATCGATCCCGCATTCAATATGCCCAGAACCTCAAATTGGAAATTTAATACATCTCTCTTAAACAGTGATCCCTTTTTGTCTTTTGTTTCAGATAATTTGTCTCAATTTTGGCTTGATAAAAGAGATTCTCCTGTTTCCTCTGCCATGATTTGGGATGCATCTTATTTCCTACACCTCTCATCTTCAAAAAAACCAAAGACAACAATAGGAAAAATCTTGAAAAGGAGGTAACCAGAATAGAACAAATACATAAGCAATTCCCTACAGTTTCAAACTTAAAAGCACTGCTGAATGAAGGAACTAAATTATTGATCATACCTCTCATATTCAGAAGATTCTGCTTTTTTACCAAACAAACATTTTATGAATAGTTGGTTGCTAGTGTAAGAACTCACTGCAGAACTTTTAAAACCCGTCTGAATCAGGCCTGCAAATTAGGCACACCATGCCTCACCCATGCCGTAACAGAACAAGAGGACCCTGTTTTGTGCAGTGCTTTGGCAGATGTTCGAAAGACCCTTCGGCTAACTTCGTTAATTATTACGTCTTAAACAAAGGCGTTTTACAGAATTCTCGACAGGCTTTGTGTCACAAGACTGTTTTAATGACTCCCTGGTCATGTGCTCACCTTAGGGTATCCTGTTCGCCCGCCAAAATGTTCAATTCCTAGAGACTGAGAGATCTCTGGATTTTAATCCATACATGAAATTGAAGACAATCTCTGGAAATGTGCAAAATGAAGGCGGATGCATCTTTTGAAATGATATGCTATAGGTTTTCCTCATATGTTGTGTGTGTTCCAACCAACCAGGTTAATCAATGTGTTGTTTTAACCCTTATAACAGATAAAAGTTCTGTGTGTGTCTGAAATGTTTAGTGTTTGGAATGAAACTAAGGCTAGTGACATTTACAATAGAGAGATGTAAATGAAAAAAACTTGTATTTGTTTTGTAACCTTTGATATAAGAGTTACAAACTTACAAGGGACTGTAACATTCACATTTTACCACGTGAAGCCAACATGCATTCTCTGTTAATGATTGACCTTCACTACATGATATGGGGCGTGTACCCGCCCTTCATGGTCCCTGCTCATTGAAAGATGGAGCCACAGGGATGGACCAGACCAGGTCATTTAAAAACGCCCTGTAGCCATAAAATCTTTGCTTTTTGTATCAGCTTCGCAAGCTGTGCACTCTGCCCCCTCTCGCCCTGCACGGACACCGCTCCGCCACGCGATTGGGTCACCATGACCTTTCCATGCAAACTATTGGGTTTCAGGACCGCTGAAACCGCACAAACTTCCGCAAACCGAGAGCCCGTCACTTCGACAACCCAAAGACAACAGCCACTCACGAGGGAGTGAACTGAAAGACGTCACCGAAGCGAGTCACCACCCAGTCAGGACCAACGTGTTTCCCGAGGCCAAGCCAGCCGGCGAGGGAAATGCAAGATTCAAGACTTCAGCAAAATCGCAAGTAACATGAATTAACGTTGTCTCTAACTGATCTGGTGCTGATATTCTTAAGCAGTTAAAGATAAGCCAAATCTTTGCTTTTGTGGTTTCTCAGGTGTTATTCTGAGATCTAGTCAGAAGTACTAGAAGTAATTTAAGACTGTTGTCAACTCATTTTGCATCCTCTGAACTGCCTCTGTGTGTGTGTCTGAATGTGTGTGTGCGTTTGTTTGTTGTTTGCTTATTACGTAGTTAGTTTCATGTATCGTAGTGTAGCTCAATAAATCTTTGTTTTCATTTTATAAGAACTGTGTTCTCGTTTGTGTGCTTATCAGTCATTGCTCGAGCTGTAGATTTTGTTACCTTGCTGAGAGTTAACCCAATGCTGTGTTATGTTATTGTCATTGGCCACGTACATAATATAAACAAGATTGGTAAACACGATGTTTTTCTATTTGCTAGACAAATGGTAGGTAACGTGTGAATCTTTTAATCTGATTCAATCTGACTCTATTGAGTCGAATCAATGATTCGAATCCTCAAGGTCCTATTCATTGAAAATATCTAATAAATCCCTTATCGGTCTTTTTAATGTAGCTTGGACCAATACACTAACATACCAATTAAAGAATCAAAATAATGACAGGTCAGCTAATACGATACGGAACATATATGGCGTCACTTCAACTGACCCTCTAGTCATAAATAGTACTTTTAAGGAATTTTATAAATCGTTAGATAGCTCTGAATCAAAAGCGTCAGACTCTGACATTGTCGCCTTTTTAAGTAATACTACATTACCTTCATGCTCTGAGGAAGACCGTTCTACCCTAAATGCCCCATTTTCAGTAGGGGAAGTTTGGATAATGCTATCCATTATTTTCATGTGCAGAAAAAGACATCAATGATACTATCTCTGGACGCCGAAAAGGCTTTTGACCGTGTAGAGTGGCCTTTCTTGTTTTTAGTTTTGGAAAAATTTGGACTAAGTTCTACTTTTATTAATGTTATTAAGCATCTCTATGCAGATTCTGTCGCCTCTGTCAACACAAATGGTTTGATTTCTGAAGGTTTTCCAGTATGCAGAGGTTGCAGACAGGGTTGTCCCCTATCACCCTTGTTGTTCACATTAATTATTGAACCTCTGGCAGAGTCTATCAGGACTAATCCTGATATATCTGGAATTATAATTAAGGGGAAAAAACACGTCATCTCCCTGTATGCAGATGACATCCTCTTATATTTAGAGAATTTACAGACCTCTACTCCTGCAGCTCTGGTTTCCTTGGCTTTGTTCTTCACCGTGTCAGGCTACAAAGTTAACATTGAAAAGTCTGTTTCTCTGTCTTTAACTACCTCCACAATCCCCCCATACAATTCCCCTTTGAGGTTTCTAAAAAAGGTTTTAAACACTTGGCCATTTTCCTCACTCCTGATTTAAATAATCAGTTTGAAGCAAATTTTTCTCCTTTAATTAAAAAAAAATAAAAATGATTTAGTGAAGTGGACCCCCTTGCCAATTTGTCATCAAAATGAACATACTTCCTCGACTAAATTATCTCTATCAAAATCTTCCATGCTATTTAGCTCCTTCCTTTTTTAAAACATTGAATTCTTGCATATCTCGTTATATTTAGAACAATAAGCAACAGAGAATCGGTCTTTCTAAACTTTGTAAACCAAAAGATCTTGGGGGTCTCTCCTTACCCAATCTCCAGTTTTATTATTGGGCTGCTCAACTCAAACCCATAACAAGCTGGGTTATGAATAGACAGGACGCTCTGTGGATCGACTTTGAATCTTTACTTTGCCATCCGGGAAAATTAGATTCCCTGTGGTCTATCAATAATATAAATCATATAAACTCTCTTACTGACAATGTGATTGTCTATAATACATTACTAGTTTGGAATGATGTGAAAAAACATTTGAATATCCCCCAAATTACATCCATCCATTTCCCTTTGGCTTTGAACCCAGATTTCCCCATTCAGATTAGGAGTATTGGATTGCGGGACTGGAGCTCTGAAGGTTTGTCTGACTTTTCAGATATGTTTACCTCTAAAACTGTGAATCAGTTTGAGATTCCCTCTGAAGACTTTTTAAAATATCTTCAAATTCGGCATTTCATAGAGTCCCTATTAAAGCAAAGCCAATTTTGTTTTAAATGATCAAATCTGGAAGAAACCATGCTGTCAGTTAATTCTATTAAAGGGCTTATTTCTAAATTCTATACTTTATTAGTTTACTCTGATTCCTCTGTTTATGATTCCTTGAAACCACTATGGGAACGGGACCCAGGAATTATGTTTAATCCTGAACATTGGTCCAAGATCTGTGATGGTGTTTTTCCCAAATGTACCTCAATTTTTATACATGAACAAAATTTTTAGTTTTTCCACAGAATGTATTTTACACCTGTTCATCTGCGTAAAATGTTTCCATCCTGTTTTGACCTCTGTTTTAAGTGCAAAACTTGTAAGGGCACATTTTTTCTTTTTTTTTGGTCTTGTGTTCACATCCAACCATTTTGGAGAGGGGTTCATTCTGCAATCCAGGTTACATGCAAAAAACGTTTTATTTTTTCCCCCTCACTTTATTTGCTGAACGACATTCCTGAAGATCTTTCTGACTCAGACCTCAAACCTCTGTTTACAATTCTTACATTTCTGGCTAAGAAATTTATATTACTAAAATGGTCTACTTCTCAAATTCCAACTATTTTCATGTGGATTTCTCAGTTGTCAGTGTTTCTTCCTTTGGAAAAATTTACTTGTGACCTCAACCACAAACAGGACAAATTCAGGAGAATTGGGAACCTGTTCAATCCTTTCTACATAAACTTTTAAAATAGAATTCTGGCTTTTTATTTTTATTATTTTTAATTAATTAATTATTTTAAAACATACATCTGTAAAAAAAATAATAATAATTTGCGGCATTTGGGGACGGTTTGTTTGTCTTTGTTATTTGTACTATTTGAAAATACTTAATTTTAAAAAAAGGCGTAAAAGCACAAAGGCAGTGATGCTCCACATACTTGAGTTTGTCCAGTGTGTAGTCCTCCAGTTTTTCAGAGAGCAGCTTGACTCCTGAATCTCCTGGATGATTGTAGCTCAGATCCAGCTCTCTCAGGTGTGAGGGGTTTGAACTCAGAGCTGAAGACAGAAAACCACAGCCTTCCTCTGTCACCATACAGCCAGACAATCTACAAACACAGCAATAGTCCACGTCACACAGTTGGACAATCACACATCTCTTTGTGTTATAAAGATGCTGACTGCTGTTTCTGCTCATGTGAACAGCAGTGATGAACACACACATCCTGATGACCTCTCCTTATTGATCAACCCCTGAGATCAGCAAACACACTCACACACTCAACAAGGACTCAGAATCCTCTTTATAACTGTACAGAGCAAAGACGTTGTTCATAATACATCACATGAAGCTGTAAAGTCTGCTGTGAGGAACACGACACACTTGACCACAGAAGGACATCTTAAAGTAATGTATAAACATAAAGCGTGCATCATAGGGTTGGGCGATGTAGACCAATTTGGCATCGTACAATGTCTAATGTGAAACATCGCGATGGATGATGGCATCTTTCTCATAGGCGGTGGTGAATAAATTATTTATGAATATTTAATTCATTCAAAACAAATTAATTATTTATAGTCAACTGTTTCAACTAGCTGACCCACATGGTCTTTGATTACCCATAACCAAATCATAAATAAATAAAGATTTCAGTCACTGTTCCCGTGGGACTCTGGCATGATTAGGCAGAGTGATCTGTATCGTTATAATGGCGTCCACAAACTTGTTTGATAAAAAGGTGCACAACCAACAGAAACCAACCAACAGTATCTGAGGTTTACGCTAACATTACTGAGTACAAGCATGAAAGTAAAAGACTGAAGCACTGTACTGACGCTAAGACACGTTACCTGATAGAATCAAAAGACTGAAGAGTCGTTAGAGACAAGATGAATTAAATATCACATTTAACAACGCGATCCAGCAGAACATTCTTGATGAGCTGTCCAAAGTGCTCTGCTGACAGTGTGTGTGTGGTCATGTGATGTGCATAATGGAGGGCTGTTCAGAAATGCTAGATGAATCGTCATTGTGGATGTGGATCATTTTTGTTCTAAAATGCCAAGACATGTTAGTGTAAACAGGGTCTAAGTGTGTGTTTTTCGCGAGGGCGTTTGCGACGGAGGCGGGGTAGAGGATCGGTAATGCCTCTCAGCATCGTTATACCTATCGGCCATCGGCTATGGACGATGGCATCTTCTAACGACCTAACCCTAGTGCATCATGTAAACAGCAGTCAGTGAGAGAAAATAAATATTCAAAGATGGAAAGTGTGTAAAGTGGAGTGATCAGGAGATGTTAGATGACATGATTTGCTCCTTGTTTTCATTCATTTGTACTTTTGTCTTTGTCCTCTTGAAACTAATGACCTACACGGCAACATTTTATACACCTGACAACATGAGTTCATTTAGTTCATTTGGCCATTTTAATCTGTTTCTCAGTACTGGGTTGTGACTGGAAGGGCATCCGCTGGGTAAAACGTGCTGGAATAGTTGCTGTTCTTCTAATCAGCAACGTAACAACACAAATATGCTAACGAGAGTGTTAAACAGGTGTTTAGGATGTACAGTTAATGAATCATCTGTTAATCAATACTCTGGATTATTTGTTAACTACAGGTATAGTATAAGCAGTGTGAAACATAATTAAACCATAAACCATAGTTCCTGTTATCTTGGATTTAGTATCACCCAGGGTTAACATGTTCAAGCATGACAAGCCCTAATGTTAAACAATGTGAGCTAATGTGAAATCTTTTAGTAGTTATTGTTGAGATGAAAAATATTTACCTCAGTGTCTCCAGTTTACAGTTTGGACTCTTCAGTCCATCAGAGAGAAGCTTCACTCCTGAATCCGGCATGTCATTGTTACTCAGGTCCAGCTCTCTCAGGACACAGTTTGAGGATTGTAGAGCTGAAGACAATCTCTCACAAGACTGAACAGTGAGATTACAGCCCTGTAGCCTGCGTAGAGGACAAACACAATATTGATGTGTTAATCTGGTGTGTTTAATAGTTTGAAGCACATATGACTGTAGTGACTGGTATAAATTCACTAATTAGTGAGCACACCTGGTGATTGCGACAGGAAAATACATTTTTAAATAGTTTTATTATTATTATTTTAATGAACAAACTAATAACAATAATGTATAATTGCATCTGTAAAAGCTGCATCTCAAAGCACTTTACAAAATAAAGTGAAACATATGCATATGTGAAAGAAATAAAGAAAATAAATAATGAAAACACAGGGAGAACATGTAAACTCCACACAGAAATGTCAACCTGGCCAGGTAAAGACTTGAATCAGTGACATTCTTGCTGTGAGGCAACGGTGCTAACCACTGGGCCTCCGTGCCACCCTGTCAAGGAAAGGGGAGAAGTAGGGGTGGAAGGGGGGATTCTTCATGACGAAGATGGCTAAGATAAGATACTCCGGTTTTTTAGTGATTTAGGAATCATCTGATTGGTGGATCCAGTGCATTAGCAGTCAATCATAAGCACATGCTCCTCTCGAAATTAGTTTATAAATAAACTTCACTCAAATACACTGATTCAGTGCATCACAGTTCACTAGTGATTCTTTATATACACAACTGTTAATTTTGCACAATTAAAGAATACAATTTAGTCTTTTAATACAAGCGATCAGATATATGAAGTGTGTTAGTTTTGACAGCAAATTCTGATTTAGTTTTAGTCTTAGTTTAGTCTTCTGAATCATTTTAGCTTTAGTCGACTAAATTTCATCAGATTTAAATTGGTTTCTCTACTGACTAAGATATATTTGGGTTAATTTAAGTGTAATTTAATTAAATATTGTATACATTTATTCATATAAAACATTCTAACTTCAAATGAAATTAAACAGTCTCGTTAAAATATGGAATAGAGCTTTTCCACTGAAGACCCTGATATGCATTGTTTGTTTGTATCATAAGTAATATGTAAAATTATGTGTCAGCAATCAATCCACATGTAAGAGCAGTATCCATCTGAAAATGCAGGAGTGTGCAATTATTTAGCAAACCCTTTATTAACGTGGTAAACTACTAGTATTTTAACCAGTCTGTTGAACAGTTTCAAGCCACTAAATCTTTGAAAGGGCTTAAAACAGTTTAAGTGCACTTTGCAATGTATAGATTTACTGTTGTAGATTGTGTTACAGTACATGGTGCTCAGCTATAGCACTGAGTAAATAAGTAGAGTAATGACACATGACTGGCAAATAATAGTGTGTTATCTTGTCAAATGTGCACTCAGTCCCATGGCTGTGTTAACTCACATAGAGGAATTCTAAAGCCAAGATGTACATTAAATATAAAAGTGCGCTTCACTTCAAGGCAGTTTCGTTATCTTGTATGTTGTTTGCGAGTCCCTGATAAGCGGAGATTGTAGCACTACAGTATCATTACATCCTTACAGACGCATTTACAGGAGCATTTACAGGAGCATTTATAGCAAATACACAGAAGTACATTTGGAATAATTTACCTCTACATGTCAGACAAAACCCATTCTGTTTTAAAATCTAGTCTGAAAACTCGTTTCACTGACCATATGAGAGTCTTGTGTCCTTTATTTGTCCTTTGTTTTAAATAGTGCACGCTTGTACAACACTTTGGTAAACACTTGTTGTCTTTAAAAGCGTTTTATAAATAAAAACAAGTTCTGAAACACCTGTGATCGGCCATTGTGTTCACAACCTCAACAGAAATGATGACGCTGAACGGCTGTGTTGATCACCGCTGATCCATGACAGACGCAGTGGAGAAAACTCGTTCTACAGACAGCCTGGATCCACAAGGATCACTGTGATATCTTTACAGCTTTCATTTTCTCCCTGTGCAGCAAACTAACTGTCCAGCAAACTAACAAGCAGTGAATTGTGCACAGATATCGGCTTTCTAAGTAGATGGAACGATTAATTACTCATGCTCACCTCCCTTACCATAGTAAGCTACTATGACATATGAGTGACATTACATCAGTATGTAACCAGTTATGATCTATTATGAACAGATACTGAACTGTTTTGACACGCTTATGGTGTACATCAGAAAAAGAGCTACTTCAGTTCAGAAAATGCAGCATTATGCAGTTTATTCAGTAATGCATTTAAATAGATTTATCTTTTTTTATTCAGTTAACACCTAGATATAATCATAATCAATGTGTAGATATGAATAAAATCACATCCCTGAAATGATTTGTTTATTCATCTTCTGCCAATCTACTGAAAGGGGCTCCACATTTGGTAACATGATATGCAACTGTCTGTTTGTTGTGGAGAAGTATTTACCTCAGTGTCTCCAGTTTACAGTTTGGACTCTTCAGTCCATCAGAGAGAAGCTTCACTCCTGAATGCAGGTCATTGTTACTCAGGTCCAGCTCTCTCAGGACACAGTTTGAGGATTGTAGAGCTGAAGACAAACTCTCACAGGACCGAACAGTGAGATTACAGCCCTGTAGCCTGCGTAGAGGACAAAAAAAATATTGATGTGTTAATCTGGTGTGTTTGATAGTTTGAAGCACATATGACTGTAGTGACTGGTATAACTTCACTAATTAGTGAGCACATTGTGTTATTTTAGCTTTAACCAGAATTTATGTACATAAAACACAATTAAATGGCTTCCATCAGATGTCTGAATAAAGCAAAAAAATATTTTTATCAAATAAAAAGAAGATCATGCAAAAGGGTCCAGAGATAAAAGACTATACATCACATGAACAAAACTAAATAATAGTCAATAATTTCCTTTAGCACATTTAAATGTTGCACATCAAGGGACAAAAAAAGCAAACAGAGATACAGACAGAATAGAAATATATAAAATAAATACATATATTTATCAATGCCAGTGATAAGGACTGCCTCACCCGTGAATACAAAATTTAAGGACACACTATGGGCTTAGGGCGTACTCACACTATGCTATCCGAACCGTGCTCAGGCCTGTTTCCCGGATAATTTTAGAAGTGTGAGTGCGCTGAATCACCCGGTTCACTTGGGCTTTGGCACGGTACGCTTGTAGTGAGAGTGCAAAGCGCGCCTAAGCCCGAAACTGAAGAGGAGAGGACGTGACTTTTGGGGACTGTTTCATATGGATTTATTAATCATTCTCACTGTTTAATGAACGCACATTATTATTAAAGACGCAAACCCTTCTCTGCACGACAGCTGCGCCTTTAAAAAACCTTCTAATTCCTGCAGCACTTTATGATTGTTTATGAGCGTCAGCAGTGACTGATCTGTTCGGCGGAATTTTTGACTGTGTGTCGCTGCATATCAAACGACTAAAACGATATAATCATATAAAGAAATCTCCACTGAAATCTCCGAGAGCGCTTCTCTTACACTGAATAGCGCATCATCGATGACGTAAGCATGCTCAGATTCGAATGCAATGTGACCGCGGGCCGTCGGGGGAGACGGAAGGGGGACAAGCGTGCTTTGACCCGGTTAAAGGTTACTGTACATAGTGCGAGTACGCCCTATATCTCTGTGCTGCAGCTGTTTATCCTGATCCACAGGATCTGCTCTGGTTTACTCTCCAGTAGTCCCTGCCTTGGCTTTGCCCTCCTCCCTGTTCATCTGCCTGTCACTTTCCCCCTCACCATCTGTCCTGTACCCTGTCATGGTTTCATTAACCTGCCTCTCACCCCTCACCCTTGTTCACTGTAACACCTCCAGCTGCTGAACTCACTCTAGTTTAGTGTTTTCCTCTGAGGATCATCTGGAATCTGCTCCTAGAAGGGAACTATGTCATGGTCCTAGCTGTCCTGTCCTTGTACTGTTGTGTTGTCCTTGTATTCTCTGTGTTCACCCCAGTTTTCCCCATGTTACTCCTGTTAGTTGGTCCAGTCACTCTCCATCCCCTTGTTAACTTACTAGTCTCTGTGCATTTAAGCTCCTCTGTTCCAGTCATTATTTAATGATCATAGTTTGCTGTACGTGTGTATGTTTCTCTTGCCTGTGTTTTCTGGTCTTCAGCTCTGCTATTTTCTTTGTGTATGGATTATATTTAACATTAGAACTGCACCTAGATCTAGCTCTTGCTTTTGCTTTTCCTGTCTGCATGATTAGAAGAAGCAATAATAAAGAAGAGGGTTGCATGGTGGTTCAGTGGTTAGCACTTTCATCTAACAACAAGAAGGTTGCTAGTTCGAGTCCCAGCTCCAGTTTTCCCCACAGTCCGAAGACATATGGTATAGGTGAATTAAACAAAACTGGCCATTGTGTTTGTGTGTGTGCATATGTTTGTGAATGAGAGAGTGTATGGGTGTTTATAAACATAATGAAAAGTATGTATTCAATATTAATCGGGGACTAAGCTGAAGGATAGTGAACGAGTGAGTGATTAACCTTTATAGTAAACATTACAGCACTAGTGGACTCAAAAGGCAATGGCAAATATCCTCCCTGAACAGGAACACAGATCATTATTACTTGATAATTCTCATCATAGAGAAGGTCAAAATAGACAGAATGGAGAAAACACCATCAGTGTGATCATTCCACTCTTACCAGAAAGGACTTAAAATGTGCTGTATCATTTTATAGCTTACTAGCGTGCATTTTCCCCACAAAAGAGTCAATACAACACATACAAATTCCCAAGTATGTTATAAAATGATTCTCCATGAGAGAGGATAACAACAGATGTTGAGCAGACCTGAATTTTTTTACATTCATCTACTACTATATTTCAGAGAAGCGGGAGACACTTTAAGAAAACCGTACACAATAACACAATACCTCATCAATAACATCAGCTACTGCTCATAGATAATGCAGTTTAACAGTTTATTTGCTGTTTTCTAAAGAGATAATTCACCCATTTACTTATCATCAAGTGATGCCAAACCTTTTTGATCTGCTTTATTCTGCTGAACACAAAAGAAGATTTTTTAAGACCGATGAAAACCATTAGCCATTGACCTCCATAGTTGGAAAGAATAAATGTTATATAAGTCAATGATTCCAGGTTTTCAGCTTTCTTCCAAATATCTTATTTTATGATTAACAGGAGAAAGAAACTTTTAGAAAGGTTTATAACCCCTTGAGTGTGAGTAAATGAATAATTTTACATTGCTGGGTAAACTATCCTTTAAACAAGCACTGCCAATACATTAATCTGAATATTATTAAAACACTAAAATATTAAATAATAAATAATTATTCACAGCATTTTGAAGTGTCGACAAAATAAATATTGTGCATGTTCAATAACATGATATATTGTATTATTTAATATCAGCAAAAGTCTGTTTCATAGATGAAAGTAGAACTTTGACTTACAGAGCTCTTTTGGAGGTTTTGATGACTGCTGATAGTCTGATGAGACACTCGTCTGATTTCTGGAATTTCTGAAGCTCAAACTCCTCCAGCTCCTCCTCTGAGGTCAACAACACAAAGACCAGTGCAGACCACTGGGCAGGTGAAAGGTCAGCAGATGACAGACTTCCTCTACTAAGGTGAGACTGAATCTCTTTCAGCAGAGTTTGGTCATTCAGTTCATTCAGACAATAGAACAGATTGATGGATCTCTCTGGAGACAGATTTCCTTTAAGTTTTTGCTTTATGTATGCAATTATTTCCTCTTTGCTCTGGTCTCTGTCATCCTGCTGTGTCAACAGGCCTCGTAAGAGTTGTCGATTGGACTGGAGTGACAGACCGAGAAGGAAGCGAAGGTAAAGGTCCAGATGTCCATTGTCACTTTCCAGAGCCTTGTCCACTACAGTCTTCAGCAAATCAATCATGGATTTAGTTTTGCTTTTCTTTCTAAAAATAGACAAATTCTTCTTGTTGATGTCTAGAAACAGATGTTGATAAAGGGCTGCAATGAACTCCTGAATGCTCAAGTGAAGAAAGCAGTACATGGTACCAAGAATGATTCCTGTCTCCTCCTTAAATATCTGGGTACACATGCCTGAGTACACCGATGCCTTATAGACGTCAATGCCACAGTCTTTCAGATCGCTCTCATAGAAGATCACATTGTTTCTTTCCAGCTGCTGGAAGGCCAGTTTCCCCAGTGAAAGGATGAGGTTTGGATCCCAGGAGACATCTGGTGTGTTTTCTCCATCATACTTTCTTCTGCTCTGCTGGATCTGAAAGCAAACAAAGTGTGTGTACATCTGTGTCAGAGTCCTGGGAGATTCCTGCAGTGTTTCAGCATCAGCCCTGTGTTTCAGTTCAATATTTTTGTTCTTCTTCATGATGGTCTGGAGAACAGTGGCTGAAATCCAGCAGAAGACTGGGATGTGGCACATAATAAAGAGACTCTTTGACTGTTTAATGTGATCAATGATTTCTCTGGCCTGATTCTGATCTGTGAGTCTCTTTCTGAAGTACTCCTCTTTTTGGGCATCATTGAATCCTCGTATCTCTGTCAGCCGGTCGATACAGTCCGCAGGAATCTTACTGGCAGCTGCTGGTCTGCTGGTGATCCAGATGAGAGCAGAAGGAAGCAGATTTCCCTTGATGAGGTTCGTCAGGAGAACATCCAGAGAGACTGCTGATGATACATCACGACACGTCTCATTACCAGCAAAGTTCAGAGGAAGACGACATTCATCCAATCCATCAAGGATGAACAGGACTTTGAATCGTGTCATTCTTGTAAGGTTCAGTCCTTCAGTCTCAATGAAAAAATGAGTTATAAGGTCTTTTAGACTTTGTCTTTCTTTCTCCCTTAGGTTCATCTCTCTGAATGGAAGAGGAAATATGAAGCTGATGTCTTGATTTTCTCTTCCTTCAGCCCAATCCAGAACAAACTTTTGCACAGAGACTGATTTCCCAATGCCAGCAACTCCTTTTGTCAGGACAGTTCTAATCTGCTTGTCTTGTTCAGGTGCTTCAAACAAATTTTTGCATTCAACCTGTATCTGTAGTGACTGATGACATCTAGAAGCAGCTTCAATCTGTCTTATCTCATGTTCAGTGTTGACCTGTTCACTCGCACCCTGAGTGATATAGAGATCTGTGTAGATGTTATTCAGAAGTGTGGAGTCTCCTTGCTGAGCAACTCCTTCAAACACACTTTGATATTTCTTCTTCAGGCTACATTTAAGCTGATTAATGAAGAACAGCTCATCTAAACACAGGAGCAAAGAAACAGTTTAGTCTTGACTTTTCCAGCTATATTTGTAAGTGTCAGTCTGACAGATGGCCATGAGTCTCTTACCCATGAGAGTATCAGCAGCTTCATCTTGCTTCATCTCTCTTAGGAAGAAGAGTGTGAGATCAAGAGCTGCTTCTGTGATTTTGCATCTGTTCTCATTAAAGTCTTTTACAAAGTCTTGTCTGTTTCCTTGTAAGATTTTCTTAAACTTTTCCAGTTCATTCTTCAGAAATCTGAACATTTTGCTCTGAAGATTCTATGATTGAAGACAAGAGAAGATCAGAATTAATTCACACACAAATGTACATCAATTAACACATGGTAACAGGGGCTTTAGCTGTGGGAACAACAGTCTAATTAACATGTCTAAACAAAGACAGCTTGGTTAAAAACAAGGATAGATTTGAGCTGTCAGTGAAAATCTAATAGACATCTAAGGTTAGCCCAAAACCTCAAATAATCAAATCAACCTAGTCATCAAATCCTCATGAATGAATGTGAACAGTGTTGCCAACTCAGCAACAAACATGACAACAGCCGGCTGAACGTGTGAATATCCTCAAACAAACACAGCGGCTCTGGGTAGAAAGAAGTTTGTTTCATTTTCATTGTCAACAATAAGATGGCATTTCGACCCACATAAGCTCAGAAGACCACCATGTTCTGATGCTGCTTATTCAGAAGGGGATGCATGCAACACACAAGATATTTATTAATTATAGTAATTTTTTATTTTTTATTGTAGCTGAAGTGAAAACAAATATACAAAAGCTGTTTTTATTTGAGCCAAAATAAAAATGAAAGGATGTGAAATATTATTTAAATTTATTGTAATAGTTTTTGTGCTTAAAATATTATTTATTATTGTGATAAAAGTTTTTGTCATTACATCAGTGTCATTCAGAAATGACTAATAAGCAGAATAAATGTCCAAGAAACACTTTATGACAACAGTTGATAACACGTGATATACCTGTGAAAGAAACATTACTAAGGCAAATAGTTTTACTAGTCAAAAACGAAAAAGTATATGGAATCTTATGTCTTACAATAAAACAAACATAAGTGTAAAAGACACATCTGTAAGACGTTAATAATAACGATACAGTAAACCTCAAACTGTCAACAAAACTAATTATCATAATCAAATCTGAGCTTTCAATTAGAGGAAACGGCCATCATTATTCATGTGCATATACAAATACATAACTCTTTTTTGTTTTCTCCTTTTTTTTGTAGGCTGAAGGGCCAACTTCACACAGGTTACAAGAACCAGTTCTCAACAGTGTTGTGAACAAATATTCTGGAGTTATTTCTGTGACTTTAATGAATGAAAATTAGTTTTTCCTACCTGGAAGGTCCACTGGAGATTGTCTGTGAAACTCTTGTGTCTCCTGTGAGTCTCGTCTCCTGAATCTGCTAACTCATATTCATCACTGTTAACAGATAAAACTACTGTAGTAATACATTTAGAGGCAAACAGATACAGATATATCTTACAATCTCTGAAAATAATGAATGTTCTGTAGTGCTCATAATAAGGAGACAGTCAGGACAGTGGATGAATCACTGCTGGGTTGTGTGTTCAATTTAGCTGACAAATCACACACAAGTCATTGAGTAATTTAATTCATTCACACAATTGATTCATTCAGGAATGACTGTTGGTTCATGATAATATGTTTAAACACTCCATGTGTGACTAATAATGTAAAGCACAAAATACCTGTTGGCAGATGATGGTGTTTTCTCACTGAACTTTGGTGGACAACCCATTGACCAGTCACTCTTCAGAGACACAGAGCTGGACAAACATGATCCTGATCTTACACTGAAGACACAAACACACCAGAGGAAAACGAGCATCACAACATGCTGCAGTCTCTCTAATAAACAGTAGAGGACACAGCGTTTCCCTTCACTTCCCATCAGCCCCTGTGCTCCTGATTGTCTCTTTGTTTACAGCTCTTTAATAACTACCTTAATAAGCCTCAAGTTGTGTCTCCTCTAGTTCAGTGTTTCTCAACTGGTGGGTCGCAAGAACATTTTCAGTGGGTCACGGAGTGTGCGGTCAAAAAAAACAACAAAAGTGTAATTTTTTACTTGTTTTGCGTATACCAGACTTTTATTTTGAAATGCGCGCATGACAACCGGTCCCTTTGGAATCGACATGGAAAGCGTCATGTTGCCGAGCAACATAGAGAGTCAGCTGGTGGAGCTTTCATGTGATACGACGCTGAAAAGAAAATAAATTCAGTAAAGTAAGCCTCTCCCAGTTTTCGCAATCTGAGAGTGCGATCAAACCCATCCCATTCAGAACTACGTATTTATATGAAAGTGGCTTCTCTTACTAGGTGCAGCTTGACTCCAAGCAAAGGAACAGGTTGTACATAGAGCATGATCTTCGGGTAGCACTGTCTACCATCACCCCTGACTTTGAAACTCTTCTCACATCAGTAAAGCACATCCTCAGTTATCTCATTATCTTCCCACATTACTGTTCAGTGAAACAGATGTTTATAATTGCTGTCATATTAGATGTAAAGCTGGTTATGGATGTTTTAATCATTTTACAATTAGCTGGTTTGTTCTGTTCAACAGGATCAGTGTTTTATTAACAGTTCAGTTTTGTTTATGGTAACAAACTTTCCTTACCCTAACCACTGTTTACAGTGTTTGTCGTTTTTACTTTGTAATAATTCTATAATTTGATACATATTGTTAAATGTCAGCAATAAAATATAGTTTATTTGTAAGTCTTGCTGATTTTCTCATGATTTTTCTGTCACTACTTGTGTATGTTAACAAATAAATACAAATTATTTATAATTCCTAAAATTATATTACAGTTCCTAAAAATTTGGGTCGCGGCTTGATGACCATGTAAAAATGTGGGTCCCGTGGCCAAACCAGTTGAGAACCACTGCTCTAGTTGCATTTGGATTTAACTTTTTTTCTTCTTCTTTTCCGTGTTTTCTGTCTTCACATTGTTCTAAAATTTACAGACTCATTGGGCTTCATTTATGAAACAAATGTATGATAGGAAAGCAGGTGTACAGTCATTTTAATTAAAAAACTTGTGATTTATCAATATAGTAGCTACAATCAAGTCTCATATCTGGGTCTTCTTTATAAAACTTTGTGTAGAACCTGTCCTAAAAGTGAATGTACAGCAGAATTCATTTCAATAGCTTTATTAACACGTTTTTTCATTACAGTCAATAGCCAAGTTGAATGTGTTCACTAAGAGTTGACTTACAGCTCTTCACATTCTCTCATGCAATTTATTTTAAACATTTTTATGTGGGAAGTGGTGTACACATGTTTCCACCCCATTTTGTGCAAACGCCGTATATAAATGAATGTCTCAGCTCGAGTATGCAGGTTTTTCTGTCAGCATGAAGGTCTGCTTTACCCATTTGGATGTGTACAAATTAAATATAAGATAGCTTGTGTTTTATTCTACTGTACTTTGTTCTATAGTTTAACAAGCAATTCTTATATTACATTAATATTAGGTGATATTAAATGGGTCTGAAAAAGGTCTAAATAGAGTTGGAAATGTGGCTAACAAGGTTTTTGTTAGGTTAACCCACTGCATTCATCTGGCTGATCAGGTCTGCACGTGTTACCACCACGCGAGTTAATACATGTGTGTTGCATATTTATGCAAAAAAAACTAAATAAATGAATAACAATTTTAACCATTTAACTGACACATTAATCTGTTAAAAATGCATCCTTTCAAGTAATCGGTTAAATGTTCAATATACACAGAAGCAGACACAAATACACAAGAGCAGAATACACAGAATTTTTTGAACAATAAAATTTCCAGAGGTATATTGAAATATTTGCAAACTGTCTATGTGTGACCAATACTGTAAAACACAAAATACCTTTGGGCAGATGATGGTGTTTTCTCACTGAACTCAGGTGGAGGTTCTTCAGACCAGTCACTCTTCAGAGACACAGAGCTGGACACGCATGATCCTGATCTCACACTGAAGACACAAACACACCAGAGGAATAAACTGCAGGAGGATCTTCAGTCTACTTTACAAGAGTTTATCAGCCACATGTGAGTTTGTTTAGTTCAATTCAACACAAAATAATCATCAGCTGAAGGTCTGTCTGATCAGGTCTGCTACACAGGAATCATGGGTAAACAAACGAGTGATGTGCTGCTTTCTCATTCAGCTTCAGCTTTACTGAAACACACATTTGTCTCTAAAAGAGTATAACTAGAGTAAAAACCTCACCACAGAAACCAGATCAGGAAAGCCTGAGAGACAAAAATATTGTAAAAGTCCCTCAACTAAACTATGAACTGTAAGTTTATAGTAATTTTCTCTCCTCTAAAAGCACAAACTGAAACTGTTCTGCGGTCAGCTTTAACTCTGATGTTGTACAGGACTTTAAACAGCACACATTACACATATTCAGCTCTGGTAAATATGACACCAGATCAGCTGTTTGTAACCTAGAATGATCTAAACACATTGCCTGAAGTTGTAAACTGAAGCTTTGTCCATCATTTGATCAGACAATAGCAGCACAGATAAGTGCACTGTTGTTGGTCTTTGTTCTTCAGAGAAAGTGTTGAATAATGGTGTAAAAACAGAGTCAATACCTGTGTTTCTCTGAGAGAGAGTCCTTTACTCGCTCCTCTGCCATACTGCAGCTAAAACACCAATGCAGACATTAGCAGAGCTTTGAGGAAACAATCCACTGACCATCACCTGGACATGACAATGAACCCTTTTCATGATGACATCACTTCAATTCTGCCTTTACACAACACTGTGTATTGGTAGTTCTATTGTAGCTTTGAATGAATGGGATACTCCTCTGAAAATATTCACAACAAACTGAAAATATTAACATGCGTGTCATGATTTACGACTATTTAAGACTATTAAATTATTGAGCATGTGTCCAAATGTTTCTCTTTCAATACTGATCTGCTTTCTGACTGGACACTGCAAGAAGTCATGTGAAAAGGGCCTCTACAGTATAAATATAAATACACTGAGATTAATAACAGCACACTTTATAGCAATCAATGCTGAATTCACAAACGTTTCAATAAGCGTTTCAATAAGTATTTTCCAATAAGAGCATATTGCAAGAGAAAATTTTAATTTATATTCTATATCGCATTTGTCATTTCCAAACACAGTTTTAATATGCAAATTGCGTCCACATTGTAATGTTTGTGAAGTTTAAATGGAAATGTAATGCACAAACTGAATTTCAGGTGAATAACATACAAGCAGAAACTGCAGCAAAATGTTAATTTGCCATAGCATATTACTATTTTGAATATATAAATTGCTAAATTGAATTTTTGCTACTCATAAGCTTCAAAAGTGCTTCATCATGCTGCAGACTGCAGTGAGGGCATCTAGGCAAAATCTGACTCCCCTTCTCGTGCACGCGCGTCATGGAGTTGATATTGAAAGCAACACCTAAATGTTTCCCAGTTGGCGATGTTAAAACCTTTTGAATATATTAAGGTTATATTTGTTAATCAGACAACGCTTCTATGATCGTTCTTGCTGTGAACTGTGGGGGGAAATAAAGACAGACAATCTGAAATGCAGATGCGTAACGCGCGTGCACGAGAAGATGACTCAGATTTAAAAATAACAGCTTGTGATAAAATCACGCTTAAACATGTTAAACATACCTGTTAACCTGCTCGTTTTCTCCGAGATTCTCCCGTATTTTAGCATTAATTCCAGCCATGATTCCGTTTAAGTATTTTCCCGTATTTGAATCCTTCTATGTAAGCTGCCGTTAACATCCACAGAGAGGCGACTCCCTCTGCGCTCATAATAGCAGAGCAGCAGGGGGCACCAGAGCTGTTTCTGCACACGTCATTAAAGAGAGTGAAAGTGTTAAAGTGATGTATTGGGTTATATAATTATTTGAATAAATCGCAATCAACGAAACAAATATTTAAATTGAAAGATATTATATCTTCCAAGAAAAAAATGTTAAATGAGAAAAGCATTTTTGCTAAATATTTATAAATAACTTAATCAATACCACTGCATTCTCATCAAAGCATATCATTAATCCATATTAAACTGCTTATTTTCAGTTATAATTTGGAATTTTCTGAATGCAACTTTATATATAATCAATACGACAAAAAGCACATCTCAGTCAGAAGTTGTAGCTGCAAATAACAAAACATAAATAATAATGACTTAGTCCTTTTGTTAAACCCTAAACTGTCAATGTTTCCTGGGAGATACAACTCAAAAAATCATTAAATCATAAATCAAATATTATTATTATTTTTTTACTTATCCAGATAATATATCAAATGACATGAAATGATTGTTATGCTTGTCATTTTTCACTCCAGACTGTTTAAGGATTAGATATCTGGAATGGGAACAAGACAAAAACTGTTGAACGACAATTTTTGCAAAGTATTTATAAATAAATGTACACGATCGTGGAAAAGTGGCTTAAGTAAAATTGTTCTGGAAAGTAGTACTGGAGTGTTTATGTAACGCAGTGGGTTAAAGGTATTGCGTTACAAAGGAAATGTAAATCATAATAAGGATGTAATGCAAGAAAGGTGAAAAAGAGGAGCGCAGTCTCAGATTACGCCAGCAGGTGGCGGTAGAGTAGCGTGGTGGGGTATGAAACGGCACTCTCGCTAAATCCCGAGAGAATTTGAGAGCGAGAGTTGATGAGTGCAAAACACAAGCGCCGCTACTTAAACAATTAATTCATGTTTTGCAGGTAAGCTGGTGGAAAATATGACAGAATACGTGTGTCAATGTTTTGTACGGTTATATGTGTCATGATATGTAAATAATTCAAGTTATGATGCAGTTCATGCAGACGCCTAAAGAGGGCAGAATAAAACAGTTTAAGAGTTGACACAAACCCTAAGACATGTCTGTCGACTAAAGGTTGAGTGATGACCCGACGATCGGAAGTAGGCGGTTGGTAAGACGAACTGGATTGTGACTGGAGCGCTAATGGCGGAAGGTACCCAGATAGCAAAATGACATAATTTCAACCGAAAATCAACGTTTCTTTCGATATCGAATCAACGTTGATCCCCGACATCGATTCAACATCGTTTTGCTCATCGGGGTAATGTTGAAACGACGTCAGGCACTCCATTCAAATCTAACCCGAAATCAACGCAATTGGTTGGTTACCCAACATTGAATCGACGTTGATTTTCAGTCAATCGAAACGACGTTATAGAATCCACGCGGTTTCAACATATAACCGACCTAATTGGTTTGTCTACCTGACGTTGAAACGATGTTGATTTACAGTCGGTTGAAACAACATAGAATCCACACATTTTCAACATACAATCGACCTAATTGGTTTGTCTATCTAATGTTGAAACGATGTTGATTTAAAGTCGATTGAAACAACGTAGAATTCACACATATTCAACATAAAATCTATCTAAATGGTTTAACGTTGAAATGAATGCCTAAACAACCTTTTCAACAATCAATCCATGCATATTACATAATCACATTTTTTTACAAGAATACATAATATAATTTATTCTGAAAATATATGACAAAACACACCACAATCTGTCATCATTTTTATTAATACAAACACACAGAAGTAAATATTCGTCATGAGAATACATTCATTCAAACGTTCTATACAGGCAGTACACTTAAACATACACATTTAGACTATATAGGCTAAAATAGTCTAAACCATTTACTCAAAGTAAAACTAGAATATTAATATACATTTGTCCATTTGTGTTCGATTTCAACACATATTTTTCATTAGAGTAAAAAATGCATTTTATGTCAGATGCGCACAATAACAAAATTTACTATTTGGGTCAGTCATTGCTCCAAAGCTAGTGAAAACATAAAAAACGCAGCATATGTAATGCTTTTATTTTAGGTTATTTATTAAGAAATGTAGCCTACTAATGACAAGGTCCTGTTGGTTTGCATGTCACATTGTAAAAGTAGACTTCAAAAAATAAATAAACGACATTCATTTCCTTATAAATATTAAATTAAATTTCTTATTAAATAGCCTCATTATTTACTTATTTATATGATATATATATGACATTACAATACGTGTTCGCTTTTGTAAGTGATTTTATGTTTTAGAATAGAATCTGTAATGTTCTCAAATAAAATGTGTAAACAGGCCCTGTATGTGCCGTTCACATATACAGTTAATATAGAATAAGAATAATTATATTAATAATAACAATAATAAGTAGGATGTCGTTTATTTATTTATTGTTTTTCTTAATAAATAACCTACTATAAAATAAAAACATTATCGTATGCTATGGATAAGAATTTAATGAATGCTCCGTAAATGTGGCATTACAAACTTCAGTCATATATTTGCAATTGTTATACACTCTTAAAAAAAAAGGTTCCTTGAGGTTCTATATAGAACCCCGGGGTTCTATACTTGGCCAGTAGAACCTTTTACCCAAAAAATGGTTCTATTTAGAACCCTTTGAGTGCAAAGAACCTTTTTGATTAAAATGGTTCTATAATGTGGGATTTATAACATAATTATATAGTAAAGATTATAAATAATAATAAGCTATAACACAGAGAGACAAAGCTTTTTGAGTCAAAACCTAATAAAATGACTGCTATGGTCAAAAACCTGATCAATGTATGATGGGATTTTTGTTTCACGCAGGTTTGTACAACTAACATTTATATATGCTTAATATTTAACATTTTTGACGAATTATTTTGTGAAATTAATTAAATAACCAGTTTATTCAGACTGTACAGTGTGTTGTTATGGTTTAATAAATTGTTTTAAAGTAATAATCATGAAAAAGCCCTCTGGTGACGTCATTCATTGGTGGACTGGTGATGAAGAGCCTCGAGAGAGAGTGACGGTTAATTTTTGAAAAGGAGAACTCCGCTTTTGCAGCTCCGTCATTCAGGTACGTTATTACTCTTTTAAAACTATAATAATGAAATATTTTGTATTACGGGGTAATGTTTCTCTTCCCTTGTGTTATATGGTGACAGACTGAATAAGGGGTAACGTTAATATGGATTAATACTGTGCTTGTAAGTTTCTGATGGTCTCTGTCAACAGCCTTCGCTTCAGAAATCTGTGTCAAGCTGACTTTGCTCTGCTTTTTGTTCGAAATAAGTTACAGTTTCGCTTTATTTGTTTGTCAGTATTAATTAAAATATCAATAACAATAAAACAGGTGCGTTATTCGATGGCGGGCATTGAGAGGCAGCGTGAAGCGCGTGCACGCTCTTTTAATGGTAACTTCTTATGAGCCGATTTCCGCTTTCGTGCAGTTTTTATCTCCAACCTTGAACAAACAAGTACTCCCAGCTTGTTCGTGTGTGAGTTTAGCCGAGTTTAACTCGGGCTAAACTCTGTAAAGTAGTGTACACGCCGGCTAGTCTGCATTAAAACCGCAAGGGAGCATGTCGCGCTCGTGCCCCGCCCGAGTCTATGCACGCGCCCGCCCGCCCGAGTCTATGCACGCGCTATTGTGATGATTGCTAAGTGTATTATTGAAACCTTTTAAAGCCAAAACATATTTTAATAATCCATAGATAATAGATCAGGTGTTATTTATGAAGGACATACAAACATGCAGGCTAAATGTATTGTGAAATGTTGAACCTTGTTAAATATAGGCTACATATATGTATATATTGTGCTAAATAAGTTTAAAATTCATATTTTAATGTATATCTTTCTTTTCTTCAAACAGCCTGGAAACTGAACTGCATCGTAAATCTTGTGCTCGGTATGTATTATTGCTTTTAATTCTAAACAAACTGTATTAAGTATTATGAAATGAATATTATAAAAGACTTTAACATTGTATTGTAACCTGGGCTGCAGGACACAAATAGCTTTGAAGAGGAAGGATCCCAGCTTAAAGAAGGACATGCGTTACATCCATAATTGTGACACAATTATCATCAACAAGGACACCTGGTAAATATTG
Organism: Danio albolineatus; assembly: GCA_903798035.1. Lineage (NCBI taxonomy): Eukaryota > Metazoa > Chordata > Actinopteri > Cypriniformes > Danionidae > Danio > Danio albolineatus. The sequence continues at coordinate 11,488 of CAIGQQ010026627.1, read as the reverse complement.
TATTTTATAACATGCATATGTCAGACTTGGTTGTTGTGTACTGAAATAATATATTTATCACAAAAATGTTCCATTACTTATTGCTGCTGTTTGTACAGTGAGAATATTAAGGTCATTGCTTATTAAAAAGTCCTGCAAAGAAAATATGTTTTAAAAGAAAGTGTAAATTTGCCTACAGGATACCTTGTTGGAATGTCTGCAAAACAAATTTAAAAATGAAAGGATTTCAGTGGTGAGCTCATCTATCATCTTGCAAAATGAAACAAATTAATGGGATGAAAAGGAAGTGAACTGTACTCTGAGGAACTTAACACAAGGCAAGTTCAGTTCAATACATTTTATGCCAAAGGTAGATTAATTCTGTATTATAAATTCATATTTACACACTCTAAAATGCTGTCTTCCTACCTCAGACTGTGATGGACCTGGAATGCGACACCAGATACTCATAAGTCAAGAACCGAATGAACACCCTTTTCCAGAGTACAGATTATGGAGGGGTTTGCAGAACTAATGGAGCAGTTTTTTCTTCTTGGAGTGCCACAGCTTGTGAGTAAACACTGTTACATTGTGTGCCAAATAGTTTTGCGTCCATGATGACTTTAAGAAACTTGTATTGCTGAAAATATGTCATTTGGAAACTTACACATGAAGTAAACAAAATGTTTTTTTGCATTTAGGATGCTGCATAGAAAACTTGGTAAAGAACACAGAAACATCTTTAAAAGAAATGGCCCAAAAAGGGACGGAAAGAAGGAAGTGCTCCATGACAGTTTCATTGGACCAGCAGCGGAAACCGCAGAAGGTAACTACACACTATACTACATACTATTTGCCCCAAACACACACACACACACTCACACACACTTTAATTGTATTGATTATAACTGTAATTCTATTTGATGACATGTTAATTGGTTAAAAGTACTCAACATTAAAATATTGTTTTACAGAAATCCAAAGGTCCTACACCATCCAGGATTCAGCAGCTCTCCTGATTCCACCAAGGCTTGAAGTGTCAGTATTACAATGGACAACACTCACTCGCTATCCTTCTACTTCCTCATTTATCAGAGGCACCACAGAGGAGTGAATCACCAACTAATCTGCCCTTTCCAGCCACAACCCAGCACTTGGAAACACCCATATACTCTCTCATACAGTAGATCTACACACATTCACTCACTATGGCCAATTCACCTATACCGTACACATGCTTTTGGACTGTGGGGTCAACAGGAGCACCCAGAGGAAACCCACATGAACACTGGGAGAACTTGCAAACTCCACACAGAAATGACAACTGGCCCAGTCGGGACTCGAACCAGTGACCTGCTTGATGTGAGGTGACAGTTCTAACCAGTGAGCCACTGTGCCACCCATGGACAAAACTATTTACCTTATAAGAGAGGCTGACAGACATGGACATGCTACAGGTTGTGGAATGGCTGTTTGCAGTGTTTTGTCTAATCATTCTGCAATGTTTTAGTGATGTTTCTTATTAAATTATGTATAAAAATGGATGTTGTGATGACCAATACATGCAGGTACCATCCACTTTTTGAAATTGTAGTGTTATTTAATAGATGTTTTGATTGTTTGTGTATTGTTTCCATCTGCATTGTGATATATTTCTCTTCCGTTTAGAGATGTGTGAAAGTTAAGCACTGTATTTGTTCAAACAGTAAAAAAGCTTAGAAAAGTGAAGTCATTACAATTACAGTGTTGAATGCCATTAAACTGTTAAGGTAGATCTGCTGTCCAATGCAAAGTATGCAGAGGTGCAATTTTAAATATTTTAAAAAATATTTTGTATAATGAATTGAATAAATTTAAACAATTTGAATTGTCTGGATTGGTTTTATTTTTTATTTATTAATAAGTAACAATAATTCAATAATAAATAAAAAGAACCCTTAAATGGTTCTAAATAGAACCATCTAACTTGTATTCAAAGAACCATTTGGGGTTCTATTTAATGAACCCTTAAAATGGTTCTATATAGAACCTTTTTGGGGTTCCATATATGAAGCGCTCCATAGAACCGTTTTTGGTTCTATATTGAACCGTTTGTTTTAAGAGTGTAGGCCTATATATATTTTTCTGGCCAGCGCGCGCGTATTGTCTGTCTCGGCAGATCCGTCTCGTGCGCGGTCAATGACAACACGAAACCGCTGACCACCTACCCTGACTCTCATAAGATCTGTCCATCACTTTGATGAGAGAGATAGAGGGAGAGAGAGAGAGAGTTGAGCAGGGTGAGAGAGAGAGGGAGAGAGATGACATTCCTTCACATCGTTGGCCACACGTGTTGGGTGCAATACAAAGTAACTACTGTAATAAAATTGCTTAAATGTAGGCCTAAAGGAAGCGACCCAGATAGCAAAATGACGTGGCATTACAAACTTCAGTCATATATTTGCAATTGTTATATATATATATATATATGAGAGTTGCTCTTTTGAGAAACTGAAATAAACCTGCTGTTAAAAGCTGCTCTAAAGTCCAGCGCAGAGCAGGTTATGCGCATATGCGGGTCCGAACGCTTACACGCTGCTTAATACGCAAGGATGCACAGCGATAATATCTTTACAGATAAAAAAAATAATAATAAAGGATTAAAATGTTAATTTTTTGTTTATTTACTACATGAAAAACCACGGCCTGCTTCATGTCGAGGGGCTTTTTCAGCTTATTCATGACAATTGGCATTTTTATATTATTATTACTAGCAGTATTGTTTATTATTTATTACATGCATATTTCTATTAGTTTTAATAAACAAGTGTAGATTTGTCCACCTGTGGGGTTTTGGAGACGTCTGCATCACCATATGGGGCATAAGAACAGGACGTGTGTTTGGATATAACTCAGTAGTTTGACCACATTTCGTTATTATTGTTCATTTATTCGTTTGCTGGAGATAAGAACTGAATTTAGAAATAGTTTTAAATCAAATCTTTGCGCTTAACTAACGAAATTAAATATGTAGGCTAATGGATTCAGATGAGACATGGACGCAGTGGTTGTTATATTTATAAAAAAAAATAGTAAATTTTGTAACATTTTAATCTCTATTTTCCCTATATAGAGATATTTGTGTTTTGCTGTACATCCTGTGTTAAGCTTTTGAATCCACATAGGCGCAAAACTAACGCGCTGGACTTTATGAGCCTCCGATTGGCCTTTACTTTCACTTTCTTTCTTTCGTGGAAAACGGTGTTGTATGCACAGACATCCATTAGCCTACATAATTAATTTCGTTTGTTAAGCGCAAAAATTTGTTTCAAAACTATTTCTAAATTTAGTTCTAATTTCCAGCAAAGGAATAAATGAACAATAATAACGAAGTCTGATTCCTGGATTTACTCAATTTGTTTTACCTTAAGTGGCTGTAAACAATTTATTCGGGCTGAATTTAAACAAACAAATTAAGTTGAACATTGTTAAATTTAAATTGTTTGTTTAAATTCAACACAAATAAATTGTTTGTAACAGTTTTGCAGACATTTTTTTCAGTGTGGTAAAAAACGGAGTTATATCCAAACACACATGCTGACCCATATGGTTCAAAACCTGACAGGTGGACAAATCTAAGCTTCAGATGACTTTAATATTTTTTTAATAATTCCAAGTTTAAGTGTTGGAACATTAAATGAATGGGGCATGTGGGGATAACTGGGAATAGAACATAACCAGGAAGCTGCAGGTACACGGACCAAGTTTGCAATGCAGTTTACAAATGTTCATTGGATCGATGGATTTGCGACCTTGGCTAACGATGGTTTTCGGAAACGCAGCCCTGCTTTGTTAAATAAGATTATTATGTAAATAATATAAAAGTAAAATATTCAGTTACGAATAATGTGTTTTTGTTAACTGTATGATCAAAAATCGACAAATCAATCGATTATCGAGTAGCCTAATCATTAACCAATCAACAAATCATCCTTTGTTAAATACAGTAAATAAGTACATAAGTTGCATGTAGTATTATTGTAGCAAAACTGAACACCCATGACAGTGACAATTCTGTATGAACAAAGTTATGAACAAAATGTGTTGGAAGTTTGGAAGTAAACGTTTACTTTGATTCTTTCTCTCTCACAAACACAACAGTCACACCTTCCATGAATACAGTTGCACAAATCACAATACAAGAAAATCAGACTTTTTTTTTCTGTAGAGATTATTAACATTTTGTGTATGCATATTCTGTATGATTTTGTATAAAATATATGCTATAATATGTGCAATAATCTACAGTGTTTGGCCCATAGAGTCTGATTAAGGTCATGAAACAGAATAAGCAAATAAATAACAAAAATGATCAATTGCAACTAATGTAAATAAAAAAATAAATTAAAAAAAGCCAAATGTTTTGCAAAAAAAAATGTTCAAAAATGAGGGCATCGTGGTGACACAGTGAGTAGCACGATCGCCTCACAGCAAGAAGGTCGCTGGTTCGTGCCTCGGCTGGGTCAGTTGGCATTCCTGTGTGGAGTTTGCATGTTCTCCCCGTGTTCGCGTGGGTTTCCTCCAGGTGCTTCCCACAACTCCAAAGACATGCGGTATAGGTGAATTGAGTAAGCTAAACTGTCCGTATAGAATGAGTGTGAATGAGTGTAATGTTTCCCATGATGGGCTGCAGCTGGAAGGGCATCCGACAAGAAAATGCCGACAAGAAAATGTCGACTACACAGCAGCATGAGTAGGCACTCAACAGCCAAATCTCGTTGAGTATGAATGGGATCGTTCGTCATCCGCCATGTTTACGTTATCACGTGACTGACAAGCGCTACAACTTTGAAGAAATTGCAGGTTTAATGAATCGTAATTTAAATTAATATTTTTATTTACAAAAGTTAACGTGAACTTATTGTCCGTATTGTTTGTATAACATTTTTCATCCACAAGGAACCTGCTTAAATCTCGCTTGTTTTCCTGTCTTGTTTGATTATTCAACGCAAATATTCTCATTTTGCATTTGTGTGCATATAATCTCATATAATACAAGAAACCCATTACATTAATGTCGTTTTTGTTAATTGTAAAAGATACATCCATGTTTTTAGAGCCTGTATAAATTGTAAGTTTTTCTTTAATTAATAAAAATTATAACAATCCCATAATAATATAAATTAGATGACATGCACAGAAGCACCTCGCATCAGTAACGTACAACTCTACCGAATAGTTTTTTCTCAGCCTTTTTTTCTCAGCCTCAGCACTTTAACGGCAATGCAAAGAACCATTTTTTATGCCATAAAAGTGAACTTACTGATATACACACCGGTGCTTGCAAATTCTTTTGAACAGATGACATTTAAAGGTTTTTTACATCTGAACTCATCATATTTATACCAGAAGATATGGAGAATTATTGTAATATTTTATTATATTGGCATCAGTGTTGTGTTACTTACTGTAGGCCATCCAAGAGCGATTTTTATCTTTGTGTACAGTAGTGCTTTAGCCTGCTTATTTTACATGACCAAAACTTGAAGCTGGGAATTAACATTTTGATTCATCCTTTTCCTTAAAATATGGATTTTTAATTTCAATAATGAAGGAAATCTATATATATCAAACACATCCTATATATACATGACACAAAATACAAATCAGAATGTGTTTTATATGCCACTGCTATGTATTAACAGTCATAGAGAAATGTAGCCATTGTGAGTACATCTTAATTTTCCGTCAAAATAGGAAATAATGCTTACATTATTGACAAATTATTATTTCATTTATTGATCATAAAATGAAACATTAAAAGAATGTATAGAAGTATCCATGACAAATAAGTCACCAACACATGAAACAAAGCTTTATTCAAACTGGTTACAATCATGTATTGGAGACAGAACCGCATCAGCTGCATCTCCACACATCGGGCCGCTTCTGCAGATGATCAGCGGCTCTTCATCTGTATTTGCCATCATCATCATCATCATCATTATCACCATCGTCATCACTGCTGCAGTCAGACTAAAACGGCGTTGGGACATGAGGCTGTCCACGCCAGAGAAACCGATTCTGACGATGAATAGACCACAGCGACATCTGTCAGGGTCTCGTCCACAGCACTACAGCATCTCCAGCATCATCTCCAGCACACCGCTGCGGTTCTTCATCCTCAGTGCACACGGCACCAGTCTGAGGACATTTCAGATCACACAAAACACAGAATAAAGAAGTCATTTTAACAGCACAATGTCATTTTGTGTTAAAAAATAAATTAATAAAAATAAATTAATTTTATCACCTATACAAATGAACAGATAAAACAAATGAATGATGGTTTTATATAGATTTATGAATATTACATGTTACGTTAGCTAATGGAAACAGTATCGACAACAGTATAATCTACATCAGCACAAACCCATCACTCGCTCAGGTGTGTTTAAGGTTGTAAATCTGCAACACTTCTCATATATTTATGGCAGACATTTAATAATGGGTTTTTGTTTATATAAATTCACCTTTAAAGCGTAATGTTACGTGCTTACTGAAGTTCCCACAGGATGATGTTTTAACGCAAAATAAAACAAACATTTTAACGCTATTATAAACATTATAACACTTTTATAAAGCATCTTTACACTGTCAGCAACTCTACAGTTCACTGTACACTACCGTTAGCTGAGCAAATGCCATTTAACTCAGGGAACCGTCTTTACGCTTTCCAATAACTTACATTTCTAAGCATCTGCGTCCCGTTTATCCTCAATATTATGACGTAATTCTCGTCTCTCCCTTCTTCTTCTTCGTGCCGAATTGCTTTCCCATGGCCTCCTGGGATAGATAAGTAACCATCTGAGAATACTCCGTAATCTGGGCAGAAGCAGTAGGGCATCCGGGGATTTCTCGCCTACACTTTTATGATTACCGAAGTTTCAAACGTACTTCTTTCTTCACGTACTGTTTTCTCCTATTGTGTTGTGGGTGAGTATGCACATATCAAGGCAAATTAAGTATACGTACGGCCGAATCTCGCGAGGATTGAGGTAATTCTCGCCTACTGTTTTGTGAACATCAGGGATTCAAACATACTCAAACGCTCGCCTACTGCTTTTTCCATACCTAATAGGATGGAAGTATGCGGTTTCGAACGCAGCCAGTGTTGCATTATGGGACAGCCGCCATTTGTGTGGTATCGTGAGCTGTAGCGTCTTTCGCAGAGTAAATACAGTGTTACGTTCTTGTTGTGTTAAGGGCTGTAATAGTAAATCGCACGATCGAAAAGGTAAAAAAATATCACGACGACAGATACTTTAAATTTCCAACTCGGAAGAAAGGATATTGACAGACTTTAGCGTTAATAACAGATGCATCAGGTGTCCTGGCCTGCTGCGGTGAGACGCAAAATATATCTTTTGCCAGCAAATCTCCGTTTGTGCTCTCGACATTTTCACAAAGGTAAGTACGGAAGAATATTTAAGTAACTTTACAATTGTCATTGCTTGAGCTTCAAATTAATATTTTAACTATAGTAACACTTAAGTTTTGGGGGTAGATCTGATCAAATCAACTTAGTGCATATGGATTTAAGATCACATTATCAGTAAATTTCTTACTGGGAGTTAATGCTTTAAAAGTTCAGAATTCAGTTCAGGTTTCTTATTCTCCAACATGTCATATATCCATAAGCATGTAGCATTATAGTACATTTATTTTTACTTATTCTTTCTATGTGTAATATTTTTGCTGTATATACATTTCTAACTTTGTCATTGCCCGCCAACCTGCATATGAGATGGAGACTGACCCAGACTGAGCACCATCTCTACATCTGGGCCACACAGACAGACACCGCAAAGAAAACCAACAGTGCAGTCAGCTGATGTGGACGAACAACATGCAGAGAAGGAGACACGAAAGATGGTGAGAGACACTGATGAGAAGACACACAACACTATGGAGGTAGCCGAGACAAACTGAGTGTAAATTGTGTCTGAACAGATGTGTAGAAGTAAACCACCTGTTGGAGGGGAGAACTGACAGCTGATGTGTGAACTTGAATACAGGATGTCTGATGGATTTTGTAACAAGAATGATGCTAAAAGTATTAAACGGTAAATAAACACAATCTTAATAACAACCACTGAGCCATTGACATGATACTCCCTTGTGAAGGTGAAGATGTCACATTACAGCATAGGATTGTAACTGTCTATTGTGCACAAACAAACTAATGTCCAACTGTAGTGTAGAAGAGCTGTAATTGTCAATAAGGGTTAAAGGCTCAGGGGTATAAATGAAGTCTGTGCTTAATTGATACCTTTTTTTGCAAATTCCTTTACATTTTTGTAACTTTGTTTCTTCCACTGTGTGTATGTGTACTGCTGATGTTTCGTCCTGTCTTATGTAAATGATATGATACATTCCTCCAGAAATGACTTTTCCCTCAGTGCCTGATTAAAAATATCATTTGTATACATGTAAATAAATGGAGGATTACATAAAATTTGTTGTTTATTCATTTATTGTTTATGTTCTTTGCAATAAAAAAAACTGGTGCATCAGAACCAAACACAAGGTAAGCAGTTATTACTTGAACTAAATAATCCTTTAAAGAACTGAGACAAGTGCTTTTGCTCAAAGGTAAACATTAAGTAAATCAGTAGTTTGGACTAAATAGATAGTTCTCCCACAAATTTAAAGTGGTTCCAAACCTTTATGAGTTTATTTTTTCTCTTCACACTAATACAGATATCACGAAGAAAGCTGAAAATCTGTAACCTCTGACTCCATAGTAGGAAAACCAACAAATACAATCAAATTAAATGGTTACAGGTTTTCAGCTTTTATAATATCTGTATTTGTGTTTAACATATCTGAATGTTGGATGTATTAAATTTTTTGTTGTTCTCTATGCACTCTATAATGTATTAGCTAATTAAAAATTATAATAGTATTTTTTTTGTAATTTTGCTTTCATTGTGAATGTAAATTTTAGATGTAACTAACGAAATTAAATGAAAAACTGCAATACATAATTAGAAATACTGTAGTTTAATGGTGTTCAAACTAAAACAACGTTTATTAAGAACTGATATACAGTATGACATGTCATTATCAGCACTGACAGGGGTCGGCGGCAGCGCAATCCGTAGGTTTGCAGTAAATTCAAACGGATCTAGATCCTGAATGTAAGTTTATCAAAATGACGATCCCTGACATATTTGTTTAGTTTATTGCGGTAACGCGTAATGTCGATTTTCTTGTACTTCTTGACCTTTTTATGGCATATATCTCTCTTGCGTTATGTGTCTCTCGCAAGTTGTCTCTGAAAGCGATACCACAACAATGGCGCAGGGGTGACGTCACACACAACAAACGCACGTGACTGACAAAGACCGATTAAATGTCCTGTTCATTAATATACTTTTATTTTAGTTTTTCGGTAAATATTAAAGCTAAGTTAATGTATCAGAAAGCGAGTTTAAATAGTCAAACAACTGATACACTCACCATACTATTTCAGATATACAAAAGCCCAATTGCAAATTAATTTAGATTCATTTAATTAGAAAAAATAAAAACACACATAGTTTGATAGTGTAACGATTAACTGCAGCCTAGTTATAAGTGTTCATATAGAGATGTGCTTTTTGTTGTATTGATTATATATGAAGTTGCATTCTGAAAATAACTAATTTATAACTGAAAAAATGCTTCTTTCTAAAGTTTCAAACCTGACAAACAAAAACTCAGACATAAGATTTTTTTGAACATTTATTTGAAAAAATAATGCTTTTTTTTTTGTTTGTTTTTGTGTTCTTCCTATTCCAGATTTCTAATCCTTAAACTGTCAGGAGTGAAAAATGACAAGAAAAGTAATTTCATGTGATTATAAATATATTATCTGGACCTAAGTTAAACATATAACAGATTTTGTAAAATATTTGATTTATGATTTAATGATTTTATGAGTTGTATCTCCCAGGAAACATTGACAGTTTAGTGTATAACAAAAGGACCAAGTCATTATTATTTATGTTTTGTTATTTGCAGATACAACTTGTGATTCTGACTTGCCCCTGTTATTCTAAAACATGCCAAACATACATGTAATCACAGAATGTGTTGCATATGAGAAACAGAGATGGCAATTACAAGTCTTAAACTTATACGGGATAAATAATCTGTCACTTTGTTAGGAAACTGTTTAAATCGAGTTAAAATAATACTGCAATTAATGAATTACTAAAAAGAAACAAAATTGATTAATAGACTATAAGAACGGTTCAACAAAATAAAAGAATTGTAAATTTGTTTGGGTATTAAATTATTATTATTATAACAATTTTATTTATTTTTATTTATTTTTTTCTCTCTCTTCTCCCTCTTTCCTGTTACTCTCTTCCTTCTGATAATCTCCTCTCCTCCATTCTTACATATCTTTTGATTTCATGCTTTTACTACATTGTGCGCTCCACACTCCTATCCAGAAGGTGGCGGGATTGCACCATGTAAGTTGGTCTGCCAACCGCCATTAATCCTACAAGAAGAAGTCTGAGGCGGAGAGTGCAGAGTTTTGCTGTTTAATTCCTTTAATTCCACGTATGTTACGGGTGTTGTGCGTCTATTCAGAGTAGGTGTATTATATCTGACCTTTGTAGCGTTCGCAGATTTGCTGTAATTATCTTGCGGGTTGAACTGCTTTAACATATGTGCTCAATGCTAATATACTCTCTTGTTTTTAGCTCGATGCTATGCTGTAAACACTTCTGTAATGCGTTACTCGCGGGTTATCTACAGGGTTTCTGCAGGGTCTTAAAAAGTCTTAAATCTCAAAATCCAAATTTTAAGCTTTAAAAGGTGTTACATTTACTGAAATATTGTGTTGTAGGTCTTAAATCTTTTTTAGGCAGGTCTTAAATTTACTTTTTTCATGTAATGCTACCAAATCTGGGCAAAACCAGATAAATGTAAGCATTTAGAGACATGATCACGCTACACACACGAGACTTACACACATTTATTGATCAGGGAAGAAAAATCTATGTTAACCATAATATTTTGATGGTAAAACATATTTTATTAGAATGTATATTTTTAAATGATTTTAGAGAATGTTTTTATTCAGGAAATATGTTAAGGCAAATGTTTAAAAATGTGTTTTCTGGAGGAATTTTTATCATTGATCAGACTGAAAGAGCTTATAAGACTTTATCAGTGTTGTTGTTATTTGTGTGTTAAAAAAAAGCAATTAATTATGTTTCAGAAACAGTTATGATGGTCAATTATATATTGAATATTTAATACAAGTGTTGCCATGAATATAGCCAGTGCTGCTGATATGGCATTAAAGTATAAATATATGCAAACAGCATGTAATTAGAATAATTGTTTCCTCTTACAGTGAAGCTCCTCCTCCTCCAGTTCAGCTATAAACACTGGAATATTCCCATCAGGCTCCAGTGAAGAGTTTATTGAAGGACAGCGAGAACATGAGTGATCCAGAACCCTGCAA
>CAIGQQ010026626.1:18911-34621 GCA_903798035.1 Danio albolineatus | reverse complement strand
TGTTTGGGAAATGAGCATCAATTCACCATTTAGAGTGGAAGTTGGGTCGAGGCAGACCATTTCTTACAGTCCCCTCTCTGATGCTCTTTGGCCCAGAAAGAAGCATCACAACCACTCTCTTACAAATTACACCTCCCTTCATGGGCAGGTGCCCAGTGGCGGTAAAGCCCTGGCTTAGGTTGTTCTTGGCTGGGCACCAACGAATCTTACCCGTCTTGGGGTCATCACCTCATGCACACTGGTTATTGCTCCATCCAATTAGGCGAGTTTTCATAGTCTCTTCTTCAAATTTGGAACTATAAAATACAAACAATTTCTTGGGTCTGGGAGAGGAGCACATGAAAACCATGACATCTAATATTCTAATTTATCAATCTAAAAGTACTACAGTCAAAAGCCAAAGGAGCAAGAACATCAATCAATGGAGAAAATAGTGTGTGTGTGCGTCCATCTGTTTATGTGTGTGTGTGTGTGTGTCTTTCTGTGTGTGTCTGCATGCTTGTATGTAAGCATTGTGTCTCTTCTCGTTCATTTTCTTAGCATGTACATAGTTTATCCATATGTACCATTGCACAGTACTGTCCATTTAGTGCAAGCATTGTTCTTTTTTTTTTTTTTTTTTTTTTTTCCACTGTGTCCACTTTCTCAGTAAGATCCACATTAAAATCCAAATTAAATCCACATTAAAATCACACAATAAAAACATTAAATAACTGCATTAACTACACCATGTACAGTCACTACACAACATATTTGCAATTACTACACAATAAGCATTTGTGTGTACAGGCATTTACCTTTTTTCTTTCTATTTTTTTTTCTGTCTACTTAGTGTTGAAATCCTAATTAAAATCAAACATTAGAAAACATCATAAACATAAAATGTTCACATTAAATACACCACATTTGTATCTACTAGATAACATATGTGCCCTCACAACACAACAAACATTTGTGTTTTTTTTTTGTTTTGTTTGTTTGTTTGTTTTTTTTTCTTTTCAAACACATCGTGTCCACTTTCTCAGAATGGACATCTTTTATCTAAGTGTGCAACTTTTTTTTTTTTTTTTCATTCTCAGAGTGGACGTCCTGACAACATCCACACATAAGCATTTGTTGCAGAGCAATATATAATCCATCAATATGTATTTTGTGTATGTGTGTGTGTATGTATGTATGTATTTATGTATGTATGTTTCTTCATGTGTCCTTAATGTGGGTCCGTATTTTGCCCGTTTTCATTAACTTCCCAGTCTCTAAGAATGGTTTGATCTTCTCTTTCTCTTTTCCACTGTTCAGTCTTTTTTTTTTTTCGCTGTACAACAAGTCTTTCTTGAAAAAGCAGTCATTGGTGTTCCATTTTGTGCTGCTCCCACTTCCCTGTGTATCTGGGTTTCTAAAACTTCATCAGCATCTCTGGGTTCTTAATCTCATCAACATTTCTGAGTTCTTAATCTTATCAACATCAACATCTTCACCATCTCAGTTTCTAGATGTCATCTGGGTCTTGAAAAATCTAATTGATGCTCGGCCTGGAGTTTTGGATCTCTGTTTAGTTTCTGTGAACAAGGCTTTTTGGTTTCTGGCTCTCATCAGGGCTTGAAAGATCTGATCAATACTGGGCCTGGGGTTCTGGATCTCGCTGTTCTCTTGAAGAACCTTGTTCTTTACACAATCTCCTCGTTTCCACCACTTCTCATACTGGCCTGCTTGTCTCACCCATAACTGGATCATCTTTCACCACACCTTTCAATCTGAAATAAGAATAAAAGAAGAGGTTGCCCCCCTTTCCCACACAAGAATCTTTTCACATTGAAGCATCACACAACAGTAATATTATTATTTTAAAAATAATAATTATATGAAAACATGTATTATAAATTACATTTAAACAATCAACATCATTTAAAATAATTTCTCAGAAATTATACAGAATCACCCCCGTTTTGATAGTAAAAATATCTTTTCTAAAATATTGTACTATCATGAAACAATTCCTCCAAATTACATCAGCATCTGCTTAAGACTGAGTTACAGTCATTTGCATGCAGTGATGTGTCTGAAAAGGTGTGAATAGGTCCTTCCTTCATTCCTTTTAACTCTTCCAGCTGGTCTTCTAGCCTTGCTATTTTCTTATGTAAATCTTTATAACTTGTCTTTCTTTTGACTGAAACATGACACTGTATTGCCTTGTGTCCCAAAATTCCACATCTGAAACAAACAATATCCTGGTCTTTCCTGCTTTTCTCTAAACAATGTCTTGCAATGTGGCCATTTTTTTCACATGCATAACAAACAATGCTTTGAGATTTTGCACTGTTCTGGCAATTTCTCGCAATGTGACCAGCTTTTCCACATGCATAACAAAGGACAACACCCTCCGCATTCACACTTGTAAATTTCCTTGTTCTGTGATGGAAACCATTGGATGATTTTGAATATTCTCTGCTTGCAAAGGCAGCAACAGGATGCCTTACATCTTTCATTTGCCTCTGTGAATTTCCATTATTGTTGTAAAACTGTGTCATTTTACCAATAATGTCATTAAAATCAGAAAGTGGCATCACAAGCATTGTCACAGCAGAATGGGTTAGTGGATCACACTTATTAATCAGGGCAGACTTGAAACTGACGTCATCATGAGTAATATCAGGATTGCCACTGAATGTTTTAAACATCTCTAACAATCGTTCAGAAAATACTCTTGGGTGTTCCCCTTCCTTCATGCGTGTCTCTGATATTTTATCCCAGTTTACAGACATCACACCTAAGACTTCAAGCAATGCTTGTTTCCTCTCTGACTTGTTTGCAGTTTTGTCTCTTACTTTCTGAGTTAAAGCTCCAGACAAAGTTTCAGGCAAGCACATTTTTAGCAACACACATGCATCACCATCTGTATATTTGTACACTTCTGCATATTCCTCTAACTTCTTTAGGAAATCTAAAGGATCTTGTTCAGTGGGATCAAATTTCCCAATATTTGCAATCACAGCTTCTAGTTCATTTGGGTTAAACCCTCTGACCGTGTTATGGGTCACTGATTCTAGCCCTGCTTCACTAGTATGCATGGTGGTATTAGAGTGAACGGGTGCCATAGGAAATCTAACTGTACAGTCTGAGCATTGACTACTGACTGACTGAGAATCTCTTTCCCATTCCTCATCATTTTCCTGAATGCCTGCCATTTCTGGATCTCTGTTTGCGTTTAATGTCTCACTTGTGTTATTCTCTCTTAGGCCATTCGTTGTAAAGAAGTGACAAGTAGCCCTTGCTTCTTCCAAATTACTGTACAGTGTTTCTACAGATGATGCTAACAAGTTATTATGAGTTTTCAGACGTGTAATCTCATTCTGCATTCTGATCTTTTCTTCCTTCCATAATGTTTCACCTGCCTGGTAACATTTTGAAGCAATTACCCCAACACCGAGTTTCTCATTTTCAGCTTCTAACTCCACTACTCTTTTTCTAGTTACCTTGTATGATGCAAGAACAGCTTGAAGTGCATTGGCTATTTTTCCTTTATTGTGCTTAGGCATTTTGGAACAATTTTCAAATTTAGAGATAGCCCATTCATATGGCTTATCTACAACTTTCTCTATACCATCAAACATCCCAATTGTGCCATGCTTAGCAATGTATTTAACAATCATTTCTTCCATTTTCACAATCTTATTAAATTCTCATCAGTAGTTAGCAAGTTAATCTTAATACTTGCTAGCACAATTATTCACTTCTCCTGTGCAAATTAATAAAAGTTACAATACCATGAAACGTCTGTACATCAGTGTCTATCTGGTTTGAACATTCCACACTACACCAGGCCTCAAATTCTAAGCTGCACTCATAACAGTTTTAAATGTTTATCTGTAAGTTATCAGATAAAACCCCTCTGCATCAGTCATTTGTGTTGTAGTCTAAAATTTAAAACATTGCTACATTCAGGCAGGACTTCAGGCAAATCCTTTAATAAAACCTACCTTTAACAGTTTTAGACACCCTACCAAATATAAATCTGTGACCACCAGGGCCGTGCACAGGGGGGTGGCCCGGGGGCTAGAGCCACTGCCCCTTTGCCCTTGTTGGCTGAGGTGCCCCTCTCAGCCTGTCCCTCTTCCCTCCTCTCAAACGCGTCCGTGCCCCCGTCCCTGGCTGTTCTGTTACCGCTTCGCTAAACATCCACTGATTTTGTTAATCCACTCCATATTTTACCGCCCGCTCCGGAGTCCGCAGCGTCGCTCACAATCTGTGTGCCCGCGTCTTGACTGCAATGTAGACGGGAGCAGGCGGCTGCAGTAAGAGAAGGGCTTAAAAAATTAATCACAAGTCGGACACTTCCCGAATCTCGCTGTTTTGCCGCCTGGAAACGTCACAAGTGGAGGAGATCGCGTTCGCGTTTTAATCGCGGCAGGAATGACTTCATGAAAAAATACTATAGTAACTTATAGTAAATATTATAGTGTTTTTTAACATGTTTTTTCAGTATTTGGTTATGTTTATAGTTGTTGTGATACCATGGCAACTATAGAAATTTAAATAGGCTATTTTTATAACAGGCATATGGTTCAAAAACACAGTATTCCTATAAGTTACTATAGTATTTTTAATGTGGGAGTGGATGCTATTGAAATATCACTGTTTTTATAAAAAGATAGTAAGAATCACAGAAGATGAACAGCTCATTACTTAAAAGGATGTACAGTATTTATCTGTATGTTCAACAGGTGAATGTTTAAAGAATAAACTGCTTATACAGCTAGAACGTGTTCAAGAAATCTAATTTGGCTACATTATAAATGAAGTAACTATAGCGAGATGCTTTTGAGTGAGGTCATGACAAATGTTTGTTTGTTTTTTAGAAATGTCCCTAGAATATGGCATTTTATTGAGCAGTGGTCCATTTCTATAGTAATTTCAGACATTCTTTAGAGGGCATTAGAAGGTATAAAGGAAAACACTACTGAAGACAAAATTATTAGACCTCCTGTGAAGTTTAAAGAAAAAATGGTATTGCATCAAATATGTAAAAGAGTTGTTTAACAGATTTTGTTTTCAACAGTTTCTAACACATTTGTCTAGACTTTGCCATTATGACAATATTATATTATATATTTTACATAATATTTTACTAGTTTTTTTGAAGATACTATTCAGCCTAAAGTGCAATTTAAAGTGTTAACTTCAGATGAATTATGTTAAAGAAAAATGAGGAAAGCCATTGGACAACAGTGGTTTGTTCTGCAGACATAAAGAGATTCTTAAGGGGCTGATTATACTGACATGCTTGTTAGGTCTATATAAACTGCTTTTACTCCAGCCAGACTGAAATAAACAGCCTGAGACTTTATCCAGAATAAAAACTATTAGGCTGTAGGAAATACTGTGAAAATGTTCTTGGTCTATTGAACATAACTCTTGACTTCACATGTGTGTGTTTTGTTTACTACACCCCTTACACTTCTCATATGAAACCACACAAAGATGGGGCATAATGGCAGAACAGTCTGATTACTTGTATGTCTGCATATGTGTGTATTGGTCTGACTTTCAGGGAATAATGTTGCATAAAAATGACAATACAAAATTCACACAAACATACAAAAAAGTGAAAATGACAAATAGAAATAAAATACAGCATAAGCACATCCTAATTATTTATTTGTAACATTTAGTTATATTAGATAGATCATGTTTTGTTTTTACAAAGGTGTGTTTTGTTTTTGTTTGCGTGTAAATCTAAATAAATAAACATGTAATGGTCTTCATGTCTTTTTAAAATTATCAACGAAAATACAATAAAGGTATACAGTCGGGTATAAACCTTAGTAAAAACAGAAGACAGAGAAGCGTAATTTCAGTTTCATCCAATAAGCATTAGGCTGTGTCGTTAGCCAGTCGTTTCCCATCATGCTTTTGGTGAGCGCAGTTGTTGGAGACTGCAGCCGACTGCTCAATCTGAGACATCCGCCTCGCGAGAGTTTTTTGGCGCACGTCAGTGTGACATCAAAGCAAGGTGCACGCAAGTCGGACACGTTTCTAACCGGCATGTATCTCGCGGTGATCACCGGTGATGCGTTCTGCGCAGATTATGGCCATGTCAAACGAGCCTAACAGTTTTGACGATCGGTGCATTACAAGTCTCATTTACAATCCACATTGCAGCCAGTGGTCTTATACAAGTGCTGACAACTTGTGCTAAATATCCACGTTCTTCTAATATAAGATTCTTCTATATCAGATCTAATATAAATAACAATTATCTATTTTTAAAAACTATTTTCAATATTTATAACAACTGGAAAATTTGTATTAACAAGAACCTAACCACTTAGTGCCCCTTTTTTTGGTTTGGGCCACTGCCCCTCAAAATGTCTGTGCACGGCCCTGGCACACATACAAACATACAGAAGTTAGTCAAACTGAGAATCAAAGTTGCTCTTCTTTATATTCTCAAAAGATACAGTTACAGGGAGCAAAATCCTTAAGATAATTATTATTATTATTGATATTATTATTATTATTATTATTATTATTATTATTATTATTATTATTATCTTCTACAGCGCTTAACAGAAATCGCGCACTGCACCTGAATATGGCGGCGCGGTGGCGTTGCTGTCAGTGGCGTTCTAAAAAAGAATGTGTTCGAGAAACGGTCGATGACGTTGATTAACTAGTGTGACCTGCATTAGTGTCTGACCATCGCTGACATTAGCGGTGTGTAAAGATCTTTCTAAAAGTATCAGTTTAGGTTATTAGACTTTGATCCAGACAGTTTTACTCCCCTGTTGTTCCTGATGCGTCCAGTAGAGGGGATAAAAGATACATGGCCAAATAATAGATTAGAAGTCAACTCTTACAGATTAGTAAATGTCCTGTTCATAAATATACTTTTATTTTTATTTTTTAGGTAAATATAACAGCTAAGTTAATGTATCAGAAAGTGACTTTAAATATACAAACAACTGATACACTCACCATACTATTTCACATATACAAAAGCCCAATTGCAAATTAATTTAGATTCATTTAATTAGAAAAATAAAAACACATAGTTGGATAGAGTAACGATTAACTGTAGTCTAGTTATAAGTGTTCATATAGAGATGTGCTTTTTGTTGTATTGATTATATATAAAGTTGCATTCTGAAAATAACTAAATTATAACCGAAAAAATGCTTCTTTCTAAAGTTCTTTCTAAAAAAAATGCTTTTTTGTTTTTGTGTTCTTCCTATTCCAGATATCTAATCCTTGAACAGTCAGGAGTAAAAAATGACAAGCAAAAAATTATTTAATGTCATTATAAATATATTATCTGGACCTAAGTAAAACATATAACAGATTTTTTAAAATATTTGATTCATGATTTAATGATTTAATGAGTTGTATCTCCCAGGAAACATTGACAGTTTAGGGTATAACAAAAGGACTAAGTCATTATTATTTATGTTTTGTTATTTGCAGATACAACTTGTGATTCTGACTTGCCCCTGTTATTCTAAAACATGCCAAACATATTTAATTACTTTCTTCATAACAAATACTGTATACAAATAAATGTATAATAAATCTTCCAATAAGATATTCACATTTTAGCTTAACATCTTTAAACAGAATAACAAAAAGAAAAAAGGAAAGAAAGAAGAAAAAACAAGTAAAAAACAAGAGTGGGTATACACAACATTTACCATAGAGAAGAGGAGTTTAGCTTTTGAAGTATATTCACAGTTCTGGTCGCTTAACAGCTTGAAAGTCCTTTAAGAGTTTTAAAATAGATTCTTAAATTAGCCTTGAAATGGAAGATGTTCAGCTTCTGCTTCCACCATTTACACGTGTGCATATGAAACTTGCCTAATAATATCAAAAGATTTAACATAAACAGGAGATTCTTATCTATGTCTTTTTTATCTCTGTAAAATATGACATCTCTTTACTTAATGATAATTGTATGACCACTCAGTATATTAAATAGACATTCAACATCAAACCAGAAATATTTAACATACAGTCAAAAAACACATGCATAACCGTCTCGACATCCGTTCCTCTAAAAACACACGTCTCAGAAAGATCAGCTTTATATCTCTTGAGAAACTGGTTGGTTGGATATATTTTATGTGTAATTTTAAAGCAGATTTCACTGATTTTATTAGTGACACAATATTTGTTGTTGTAAGTCCAGACCAAGTTCCAGTTGATATTCTCAAATGGGTTATTCCAGAAGTACTTGTGTCTAAAAGTTGCAGGATGAATCAAACTTCTAAGAAATGTATTATTACATTTTCTATCTTTGATATCAACACCATCTAATAGAATCTCATTTTTAACTGTTAGTTTATTTGCTTCACTGTAACCCTGCAAAAGCCTCGCCAGGCCGGCTGGTATTGCATCAATTACTCTACTATAATCTCGTGGAGGCGCTGGAAAACTAAACTTCTCTAAAGATTCAGTATAAGTCAGTAAATATCCTTCATCGTTTAATAACTGTGAGACCAATAGAATATCTTTTTAACCAAGTTATCATAAAAAATGATTTGTTCTTATATCTGACAGTTTTATTATTCCATATTATTTGTTAATGGGGAGAAAAATTGTGTTTGTATAGAAAAATCCAACATAAAAGAGCCTGCCTGTGAAAATTAGAAAGCTGAATGAAGAGTTTATTAATCTCACAGTCATACTTTAAAAGAAACTCGATACCACCGACTTTTTCAAAGATAAGGTTTGGGATTAAATACCATATTTCATTTTTATGTTTAATATAATGTCTAATCTAATTCAACTTCAAAATTGTATTGGAAGTATCAAAATCAAGCACATTCACACCTCCTGATTATATGGATTACATCAAATATGTTTATTGAAATAGTGAGGTTTGTTTTTCCATATGAAATTAAACAGCCCTGAATAATTTATTTAATAACTGATTTTGATACATCCAATACTTTAGCAGAGGACACAAATCGTGATAGTGTTTAGTCTGGCTGGAGTAAAAGCAGTTTATACAGGCCTAATAAGCATGTCAGTATAATCAGACCCTTAAGAATTTCTTCATGTCTGCAGAACAAACCACTGTTGTCCAGAATAAAGAATGGCAGGAAATGTGGAATACAGATAAAAAGAGAAAACAATTCATATGAAAAAAGAAACTAATTACGAAGTTGTAGAATTAGGATGAGTTAATTATGAGGATGAGATTTGGACTAAGATATTAATATGAAGTAATGTGTTTTAGACAAACAAGTCAAAGTGGATTAAAGTTTTTCAAAATTGTCTTAAAATTGTTTAAATGTTTTGATCAGTTTTAAATACGAAATATCTGTGTGTGTGAGAGAGAGAGCAGATATAGTGGAAAGTGGAAAACGAGGGAGAAATGTATCAATAAGTCATGACCGCAACATTAAGTGGGGAAAAAAAAGCTAAACAAAAAAAGACTTTTATTTTGGCGTGGCGTATGACGCCATAAGGCTGCGCCGCTGCCGCGCTGTCATTCAACTAGAGAAAGGTTTGTTTTAAAGCTTTTACAGATATAAAACGACTGATCAAAGTTTCAGGTTTTTCACCCGATGCTAAATGATGTACCTGCTGTTGACAATATTATTTTAACTCTTTATACAACGTAGTACTATTTTACTCACAGTGATGAGGGCTGTTGTTAAACTTTATTTGTCCCCGAGAGGAAATTTGTCTTGAGCAAAAAAAGTGCGACAACGCTGCTGTAAGCAGACAATAAAGTAAATAAAACAAACATAACAATTAAGAAAACAGCTGAATAAAGTAACAGACGTGTGTGTATTAAGTGTTTTAATAAAGGTTTAATTTATTAAACAGCATAATGTCATTCCAGTCTAAGTATTCATCACTAGATATAAGAAATGCAGTACTAGTTTTAATCAGGTCATTTGTGGCAGTTGTTTCTTGCTCTGACTTGCCTGATTTCTTCTTGTTAGTTACTCTCATATAAAGAAACTGTTGATCAAGTGTTGAAGAGAAGTTATTTTGTTTCTGTTCATTGTTTTATTTATTTTAAACTGAACATTTTTATTGTTTTGTTCATTTTAAACAGGATAAAGTGTCCAAACGCAGAGAAAAACTCCTGCTGAAGCGACTGATCTCCACACTGTTATAAAGATGGCGTTTATTAAAGAGGAGAGTGAAGATGTGAAGATTGAAGAAACATTCAGAGTCAAACATGAAGATCTGCAGGAACAAACAGGTTGATTTTCATTCTCTAAGACCAACTCAGTCATTTAATCCTCATTCAGATATATTATAATAATAAGAATACTAAATTAAATCCATCTTGCAGCCCTGAGTGTGCTGCCTAGTTCTCCTAAACGCACATCAGCACTCATTGAGAGACAGGAATGAGTTTCTTTCGTTACTTGTTCTCATGTCTTTTGTCATGTATTTGCTGCTGAGGACATCGACCTGGACAGATTGATGTGCATAGATTTAGTTTAATTATAGTTTTTAAAACATTTGTTGGGCGCCACGGTGGCTGAGTGGTTAGCACGTTCGCCTCACAGCAAGAAGGTCACTGGTTCGATCCCCGGCTGGGCCAGTTGGCATTTCTGTGTGGAGTTTGCATGTTCTCCCCGTGGTTGCGTGGGTTTCCTCCGGGTGCTCTGGTTTCTGCTCTGGCAGGTGAATTGGGTAAGCTAAATTGTCCATAGTGTATGTGTGTGAATGAGAATGTATGAATGTGTTTCCCAGAGATGGGTTGTGGCTGGAAGGGCATCCGCTGCGTAAAACAAATGCTGGATAAGTTGGCGGTTGATTTCGCTGTGGCGACCCCGGATTAATAAAGGGACTAAGCCGAAAAGAAAATGAATGAATGAATGAAAACATTTGTTTATTTTTTTATTTTAAAGAAAGTTTATGTTGCAAAAAAGTGTATGGGTACAAGTAGAGCTTTTACACAATAATTAAGACCTTTTGCTGAGAAATATCTAAAATATATATATTTTTACTATCATTATTTTTGTATTAAATTATTTGTTTTTTGATAGGGCAAATAAAAAATCTTTTCCTTCTGGGCCTTTTGAAAAGTTTCTTAGCCTTAAGCCCTTTATGAAAATGTCTTAAAAGTCCTACATTTAACTTGGTGAAACCTGCAGAAACTCTGGTTTAAAGTATGTCAAAAAACATGGATGCCCCCAATATTAAACATGCTGAATGAAATGGACACTAAAATAATTGCTATAAAACATTGTACAGCATTCTAAACTATATGATGTTATTGTGGGACGACGTGAGACAAAACAAATTCTAGTGGAACAATAACGTTTAGCATTGCACTGACTACAACTGGCCAACAAACTAGTCTAGAAATGACTTTTGCTGCTTCAGAAATGGATTACAGCATGCTGATGATATGCAAAACATTTGAGTGTAAAGTTGGTCAGTATTGACCATATTCTTCATGTACCAGCAGGCGCCGCCATTGGCATCTTTTTACTTAAGACTTTTTAAGGCTTCATTTTTAGATTCTAAAAACAGTGTTATGCTGCTTAGGCATGGGATGATAACCATTTTCAAGGTATACCGCGGTTTGGAAAAGTCAAGGTTTTAAAAGCGCCAACATTTTCTGCTGTAGGGTTGTGCTGATAGACGATAGTATCGTGTATTAACGATAGGCAAAGATATCGCCAAGAGCTGAGACCTATGACGATTTTAAAGACAATATTAAGGTCATTTCGCATGAATGTAGACATATTACATGTTTTAATTGCATTATTAAATAAAATGAATAGTACTCTTATTTTTAATCTACATCATTAATAATAAATGAACTAATAATAATTTGACAGCTTCAACTGTTCACATCAACATCACTTGACTGACACTTTCGGACAAAATGAATTATTTCTATTGCTCTCTCTATCTCTCTCTGTCTGCAGTTGAAGCGCGAGCTGCACGTGAGGGCACAGCCACATCTCATAAATTAGTTTGCAGCTTTGTTTCATAAAAAAAATAGGCTAAATAACAAAATTGGATTTAATTAACAGACAAGTTACATAAAACGATTTATAAAAATGAAACAACTGAAGGAGAAAATAAAAGAACTCTGAAACAGCTGAAATGTTCTGGAATAAAACGTCTTGCGGTCATTGGCTACTGCTTTATAACAGCACTCCCACAAGATTCTCTCTTGCTTTCACAAAAAAAAGGTATTTATCTTTGATATCTATTATTAATAGCTTATTTAAGTTTTAAGGTGGCCTATAGTCTATTATTTTCAGTGCATGCATTGACTGCTCCTTCAAATACACGGAATATATATACTTGTCTTATTTGTGTTTAATGCTATGGAATGATAAACACTTTAATTAATTTAATTTAATTTAGAAATATGTTAGGCCTGTATTTATTTTTATAGGCTATTAAATATATTTTATTTATTTATTTAAACTAGCCTATGTTAAATTAAATTACAATCTGTGTTTTACCATTCGTTTTGGCATTAAAGAATTATTGAACAGATTATTAATACCTTCTCAAAGAACATTTTACTGAACTTAAGGTCAAATAGGCTATTTAATATTAGAGCAATAGGTTTTTGCCGACTCACTGCAGCCGTGTCTAAACTGAAACTCTTATTAGAAAACAATAAACACAAACGCAAATACAGATGTGACACTGTTGTGTTGATGATTACTTTTGTGATGATCATCAGACCTGAAGACTGAACAAAAACATGGAAAACCTCCTCCATCCGCCTCCCGTCTGAAAGGACCGTAATCCATCCTTGTTTCTTCCATGCGTAGATAAATATAATTTTATTTGCTTTCATCCATGTTTATTATATCCATTTTGCGGCAGTCCCGCGGGCCAAGAATAACAGCATGAACCCGAAGTCACAATCAAATCCTGTCCTGCGCCGCACTGTACCATGGAGTCTTGTATGAAATAATTTTGGTCTCAGTGCCTATTTAGCTGTAAGAGCGCGGTGATTTGCATTGAATGCATCAAACGTAATGCAAATGCAGTAGGTTATTAAATAAGTTAAAAATATCAGCCAAAAGGTTATCAAATCTGTTTAGATATGGTTAAATATATATGTATAAACAAAACACTGCCACGCCCCCATGCGATAGTATCGTGTATTGGGGTATCGTATATCTCACAGGGTTGCAATATGGCGATCTGAAAATTTTGTTTATCGCCGAACACTACTGACAATACAGCACACCACATAATGCTGCCCTCTCTTCTCCTCCTCTTCCTTTATACTCACCCATTTCCTTTTTGCCATCCCATGGGTGGAGACCAATTAAACAATGTTGACTGTCATCACAGAAATCACCAACAATTATAAATGCATGATTATATGCTGTCATGGCTTTGCAATCAAAAACCAATTGTTATAATAGAGGCCAATAGAGAAAAAAACAGCCATATATATATATATATATATATATATATATATAGCGAAAAGGGAGTACATTTGCCCAGAGTGTATTGTTTTTTTTTTGTTTTTTTTTTCAAAGCATTCTCCCAGAATATGCCAAAATAAGATGTCACAAAAACACAGAGAAAGTGTTGGCCAAATTAAGCCTCAATCACCTCAGAATGGATGATAATGACCCAACAGCACACAAGGGGAAAGGTGCACATTCCAGCCTTTATGCAGATGCTGTACAGGTATGTCTCATGTTTGTGAGGCAAATATTCAGCTGTTTGTTCAGCTGTTACCCCAGAACTTTTTTTCTAATGCGTTTACCAGTCAGGCACAGAATGAACAAGTATTCCATTGACCCTTCCGCTCCGTGGGTAAGAAATAGGTCCATAGGAGAAATGGTCATGCCCAACTGAGCCTGGTTACTCTCAAGGTTTTTTTAATTCTTCCCTTTCGCCAATTGGTTACGTTTTTTTTCCTCGCCGCTGTCGCCTCTGGCTTGCATGGTTCAGGATCTGTAGAGCTGCGCATCGAAAGATTTCCTCTTCAGTGTTTGGACTCTCAGTAGTGATTATTAACACACTGAACTAAGCTAAACTGAACTTAAACACTGAAAACTGGACTGACACAGTTTCAATTTAATATGATCTTCTATGTGATGCTGCTGTGACACAATTTACATTGTAAAAGCGCTATACAAATAAAGGTGAATTGAATTCAATTAAACATGATGATCCAGCTCATCTAAAATAACATCAAAATGTTTCGGAGGGAGCTGACCATTTCTTTTTTTTTACTTTTACCTGTCAAGATGACTACAAATTTGAACAAACACACTCACCCAGCTTATGTTTAACATTGTGTCAAATTTACCATGTCAAAAAAAAAATTTTTTTATACTGCAGCTCAAATGTCTAAATTATTATTATTTTTTACATAACTGCAGTGCAAATGTCTAGTTACTCATATTTACATAGTTCAGGGTTTTCCTTGTTGAAAATTAGTTGGAGGTGGTATCCAATTCATTAAATTTTTGCTACTTAAACAAATGCATTTTGCATTATTGAGCATCACTGGGGGTCTGCCCTGTACATTTGGAGGTCCTAAGCAGACCGCTTAGTTCGCTTATAGGGAGGGCCGGCTATGGGTCTGACAGAAGTTGCCTGCCTGATTTTTGCCAAAAGACGGAGGTGGTACATTTGATGGAAGGTAACCATCGCAAAGAAAAAAATAATAAACTGCATATTACATCAGTGCAGTGCAAGTATCTAAAGTTATTTATATTTACATCAGTGCAGAGCAAATGTTCACTCAAATTGTTCTGTTATTTATGTTTACATGTTTATATTAATGCATTGAAAATTAATGTTTATTATATTGACAACTTTATATTCCTGCAGTGCAGGCAACAACACAGAAATTATGTACAGTTTGTGTTTATATAATTTTTTTTACATGAATAAATTTAGCTTCATCATCCACTCTTTAATCTTTAGCTCAAGCTTTTACTAACGGGCAGAAGGCAAGCCATTGTGTAAATCTGGTTGATGCTCGCTGTAATAGAAAGAGATGATGACTGTCCAGCTTGTTGCTTCACCCTGCGGATGAGATGCTCTGTGTGGACCCTCAGCCTTGTGATGGACGGCGTCTCCCTCACAGTTGCTCTTACTCTGGACACATTACTCTGGATGTTGTAGGATACAGATGTATAAATCAGAAAGAAATGCATTAGGTTTTGCATATAAATACTTGTTACTTCTTTCATCTGGGTTAAATTCTAGTACATCATTTTTTAACTGTACCTTTAGAACCTTATAACATCACCAAAAACAGCATCGGAGCGGTCTCCTTTCAGTCACTCCACCTTTTCACTGAGATTGTCAGCCTGATCTGGTGTATTAATCAACTAATGTGGGTTCTGGAACTGAACAATAATGATCAAAATGACAGTGTGTGTAGCCAATGTTTCCAGTGTCTTTTCACTTTTCAGCTTTTGATGAGAGTTTTTAAGACTTAATGAAAAACTAATGTTTTACTTATTTATTTCAGACGTAATTGAAGAGAATGAGGGGAGTAAAGAGGAGGAACATCATGTCAAAATTGAGGAAAAAACTCATTTACAGACTGATGGTATTTTGAAAAGGAGAGACAAGAATCACTTTACCTGCACTCAGTGTGGAAAGAGTTTTGGAAGAAAATGCGATCTTAAAATTCACATGAGGATCCACACTGGAGAGAAACCATTCACATGCACTCAGTGTGGAAAGAGTTTCAACCAATCATCAAACCTTAATAAACACATGAAGATCCA
>CAIGQQ010026626.1:0-17847 GCA_903798035.1 Danio albolineatus | reverse complement strand
TGGATTATGAGGACAGTTAAGTGTTTAACTGGACTTTACTCATACACGCCGATACACTTTACTAACACTGGATTTTGAGGACAGTTAAGTGTTTAATTGGACTAGCTAATAGATAGACAGACAGACATACACATAGATAGATGGATGGATTGATGGATGGATGGATGGATGGATGAAGAGACATATGTAAATAGATTGATCAATGACATCAAATCGCTGTCTCAAATGCATTTATACAACAAGGTTTTTTAATAAAACAACAACTTAATGACAACATTTTTAAAGGTTCTGCCCCTTAAAGTGTTAGTTCAACAAAAAATGAAAATTGATTTACTCCCCTTAATGCCATCCTCAGTGTACATGACCTTCTTTCAGACTTTTTTCAGAAGGAATTCTTCTGGGCACTTTCAAACATTATAATGGTAGTGAATTGTGACCCCTTTCTAAACATCAAAAAAGCACAAATATCTGTCATCAAACTATCCCATACACATCCGGGAGGTTAACGTGTCTTTTGAAGCAGACTAACAGGTTTTGAATCTGCCAGTGTGTGTGTGCTTGTTCGCAAAAAGTCAAGTTGGCTGAGTTTGGGACATCTTCTATTTGTTCTTTGATTCGGTAAGGTTCATCTGATGCCAATGTGCAAGCAGCAACTGGAGTTCATAATTCATCAAAAATAAATATTTTTGTTACAAACCTATCGATCCGCTTCAAAAGACATGACATGACATGTATTGGAACGGTTTGACGATGGACAGTTGTACTTTTTTCAACGTTCCAAAAAGGCCTACACTTTACATCCCTTACAGCAGTGTTTTCCAACTGGTGGGTCGCGACCTAAAAGTGGGTCGCGGAGTGTGTGGTCAAAAAAACAACAACAAAAGTTTAATTATTTTTAACTTGTTTCGGACTTTTATTTTGAAATGCGCACACGACAACCGATCACTTTGGAATCGACGTGGAAAGCGACATGTTGCCGAGCAACATAGAGAGTCAGCTGGTGAAGCTGTCATGTGATAGGACGCTGAAACAGAAATTCAGTGAAGTAAGCCTCTTCCAGTTTTGGCAATCTGAGAGTAAGATTAAACTAGGGGTGGGCGATATGGAAAAAATATATCACGATTTTTTCAGGGGAAATCACTGTAAGGACTCACTGCAGAAGATGGGCAGAACTTTCAAAACCAGTTCGAATCAGGCCTGGAAATTGGTGCCACATTGTTTTGTTATGACATAGCCTTAGGCGAGGTCTAGATGACAGACAGAGGATCCTTATTTCAAACCTTACTTGTGCCAGATGTTCGGAAGACCCTTCGGCTAACTTCGTTAATTATTAAGTCTAAAACAAAGGCGTTTTATAGGAGTTTCAGCGGGCTTCGTGTCACGAGACTGTTTTAATGACTCCCTGGTCATGTGCTGGCCTTAGGGCGCACTGTTCGCCCGCCAAATGTTCAATTCCTAGAGACTGAGAGATCTCTGGATTTTCAATCCATACATGAAATTGAAGACAATCTCTTGAAATATCGAAACGAAGGCAAATGCATCTTTTGAATGATATGCTATAGGTTTTTCTCAAATGTTGTGTGAATTCCAGCCAGCCAGGTCAATCAATGTGTTGTTTTAACCCTTATAACAGATAAAAGTTCTGTGTGTGTCTGAAATGTTTAGTGTTTGGTATTAAATTGTAGCTAGTGGCATTTGCAATACTGTGATGTAAAGGAAAAGTTTCTAGTACGAAGTAATATTCATTTTGTAACCTTTGATATAAGAGTTACAAACTTACAAGGGATTTTACCACGTGAAGCCAACATGCATTCTCTGTTAATGATTGACCTTCACTACATGGTATGGGGTGTGTACCCGCCCTTCATGGTCACTGCTCATTGGAAGATGGAGCCACAGGGATGGACCAGACCAGGTCGCTTAAAACCACCCTGCAACCGTAAAATCTTTGCCTTTTGTATCAGCTACGTTGTGCACTCTGCCCCCTTTCGCCCCGCACGGACACCGTGCCGCCACACGATTGGGTCACCAAGAACTTTCCGTGCAAGTTTCGACACAGCTGAAACCGCACGAACTTCTGCAAACCGAGAGCCCGTCACCTTGACAACCCAAAGACAACAGCCAATCACGAGGGAGTGAACTGAAAGACGTCACCAAAGTGAGTCACCACCCAGTCAAGACCAACGTGCTTCCCAAGCCGGCCGGCGAGGGAAATTCAAGATTCAAGACTTCAGCAAAATCGCAAGTAACACGAGCTAACATTGTCTCTTACTGATCTGGTGCTGATTAATCTTAAGCAGTTAAAGATAAGCCAAATCTCTGCTTTTGTGGTTTCTCAGGTGTGATTCTAAGGTCTAGTAAGAAGTACTAGAATTGATTTGGGACTGTTGTCAACTCATTTTGCATCCTCTGAACTGCCTCTGTGTGAATGTGTGTGCGTTTGTTTGTTGTTTGCTTATTACATAGTTAGTTTCATGTATCGTAGTGTAGCTCAATAAATCTTTGTTCTCATTTTGTAAGACTGTGTTCTTGTTTATGTGCTTATCAGTCATTGCCTCGAGCTGTAGATTTTGTTACCTTGTTAAAAGTAACCCAATACTGTTTTATGTTATTATCGTTGACCACAGAAATAATATAAACAAGATTGGTAAACACAATGTTGTTATGTCGCTGTTTGTCATTGTGCTCTGGTTATCCTGAGAGCTGATGCTGAGTATTCTTAGGGCTTTTCACACTTGAAATTGTTAACCCTGGGTCATTCTAAACCTAGACAAACAGAATCCTGGGTTATCTGTAATAACATTCCACACTGCTCATGCTATACCTGGAGTTCATTAACAGACGTTTCACATCGGCAAACCCCGGGTTAACATTATTATTTGTATATTTACGTTGTCACTGTCCCTGATTGGATAAACAGCAGGTAACCTTTTTAGATGGCATTTCTGCATCTTGTCGGGTATATAAAATGTCACCACGTAGGTCTTCAGCTGAGCCTCAGGACATGCACAAAGGCAAGAAAACAAAGAGAAAAGTACAAATGAATGAAATCAAGTAGCAAATTATGTAATCTTCCAATCTCCTCATCACTCCAGTTTACAGAAAATGTGGCATTAAGCATTTTCATAAGTTATATACAAATAATCCAAACTTAAAAGCATGAATTATGCGTACTTGCTCTGAACATGCAGGATTTGTCTCAATCGGGTCTTCCAAGCAAGTTAAAACTGTTAAAATCCAGTGGAAGATACACATGAGGTAACAAAACACGAGTAATCTAGAGCGAGTGCATTTGATCATTTGCATTTAAAGCCACAGGCACAAACAGAGCTTGGTTTTCCTCTGACCCCCAAAATTAAATATTCTGCAAGGTATATGATCTGAGTTTGAGCTGAAACCTCAGACACATTCTGGGAACACCAAAGACTTATTTTATATATTTAAAAAAAAAAGGTTCATATTAGGAACCCTTTAAAGGGATAGTTGACACAGAAATGAAAATAGTCTCACCATTTACTCTCCCTCGTGTGGTTTTAAACCTTTATGAGTTTCTTGATTCTGTTGAACACAAAATAAGATATTGTGAAAAAACGCTGGCTCCAGAAGAAAGGAAATGTTTAAAACCACATGACAGAGAGTAATAGTGAGGTCATTTTGATTTGTGGGTGAAACATCCATTTTATGCTTGTCGCTTTGTGCCTTCATACTAAACTTAACTTTTTTTTCCCTTTTTTTTAAGACCTGATGGTGCTGAAAGAAGAGACTCACAAACTGAATGAAATGGAAGAGAAACACCAAGACATAATGACTGATGAAAAACCCACACTGACTACAAAGACTTCATCAACCAGCAGACCTTGGAAATCCAAGTCTAGGTGTAATTTCAGCAGTAAACAGTGTAGTAAGAGTTTCAGTCAAAAGTCAAACCCTGATGTTCACATGAGAGTTCACACTGGGGAGAAACCTTACGCCTGCGAACAGTGTGGAAAGAGTTTTAAGTATATAGAAGGCTTTAAAATTCACATGAGAATTCACACTGGAGAGAGGCCGTACACATGCCAACAATGTGGAAAAAGCTTCTGTCGTCCAGGAAGCTTGGCAACGCACATGAGAATTCACACTGGGGAGGAGCCTTACTCTTGCCCTCAGGGTGGAAAGAGTTATACGCACAATAGCACCCTTGATATCCACATGAGAACACACACTGGAGAATTTTTACTTGCACACAATGTGGGAAAGTTTTTTTTTTAAAAACACAAGAGGATTCACACTGGAGAGAAACCTTACCCTTTAGCCATCCCTGTATCTGTCATTAAAACAGAGACAAGTCGGGGAGTTTATTGAGATCTACCTAAGCTCAAACTCCCCTCACCCTGCTTACGGAATGGAGCCCAAAGCTCGAGGATCTTATGAGCTTAGGGCTCTATCCAAGTGTGAACTCTTGAACACATATCAAGTTAGTGAAAATGAAAACCTTTGAACACCTGAAAATTTAAACTCAATAACTGAAGAGGGGTGAAGATTTTGACAACCGTTTTGTAGTGTAGATCAGGTGTCACAGCGCAGTACCAGGCTGTGAGAGTTGCTACAGTCTGCAAGAATGCAAAATAACTCTATATGTTGATAGCTTGTATGGCTGGTTTAATATGCAAACAAGTATCTGCAAGAGAAAAGGTGTGAACAAAATGGCCTACAGGAACTCAAGAGTTGTGACCCAATAAAAACAATTGGGTAATCTCTGGGGGGATACATCCTTTGTTATTAAGTAGTGTCTCACAGACAGTGCTTTGGGTAAAGTTATTTGAAGACCGATGAATTAACATCACTGCTGAGGAACTGCACTATTCATTGTCTTCAATAAAGTCTCACAGTGAAAACTTTGATCAGCTTACTTATTTTATGTATTAGAGTCATCTATACATTGGCGAGCCACCCAAGAACGGTTAAGCTTTAAGTTTTTCAACTTTATTATGAACCGATAACCATCTTTGTGCACACTGCACACTTCAATCATACAGTCAGCACTGAAAAGAGAATTAGAGAAGAGAAAATGTTAGGGGATATGCAGGGAACACTGTCCTAAACCCTTAGATGGTGTTATTGATCATTCATATAGTTTGATTGTCACAATTCTAATTTGCCTCCAATTTTGGGCTTTTGTCTGCAGTTTCACAAAACTGAGGCAATGAGTGAGCGACCGATGCAGACTCCCTGAAGCCCTGTTCAGACTACACAATGCCATTTACCAGTTCTGACAGATCAGATTTGTGTCAGATTATGAGATTTTGACTTGATAAACTCTTGATGTGTTGTGGATAACAGATGAAGACTTTGGTTTCTAAACACGACACATTTATTTTGATTGACTAATTTGAGAAAAGAAACAAGTTTTCTTCATGAAGACAATTAAACTCTCTGTAGACGACTGGTTGCCTTTAAAGATCAAGTTCATGTGAAAACTCCCACATTACTACAAATAAATCAGTGTATGGGAAACCCAGTGTCACTATTGTGAATGAGAACATGAGTGATTTGTAAGGCTTACACGCTAATTCCCGTACTCAACAGACTACTGAAGCACTTCAGCTGTCTGTTATTATATATACATATTGTACTGCTCGTGCACTGATAGATTATATTGTGTGCTGTCTGCAAGTGGTATGTGTGTGTAGGTTATAGTTTTAGTTTTTTATTGTTAAGGTAAATAATTTAAGAGTAATCTATTTACCATCCGAATTAACTTGATTATAGCAAAAAAAGTGTTTACATGGATATATGCAGTATATGCAGTTGTAGAAAATCTGCTCAGAAGTTTCAATATCACTTTCACAACAATGACAAGAGTTATCCTCAGTATCAAATATTAATCTCAGGAATTCTTTTGATTAATTGATGAAACTGAAGCTTTTTCATTTTAGCCAGAATCGGATAAGAAATGTAACTTGTTCTTATTTTGTATCTAATTGCTGTGAATTAAAATCGTTAAAATGAAATGAGGTCTGAGCTGATTAGGATGAAGCCTTTGAATAAGAATATTCCTTTAAAACTTAATACATTTTGGATCTCTAAAACATAAAGTGGCCAAAAACAGAGATGGAAGAGGAAACATTACAGAATAGTGCGAAAGAAAACCTCTGATCAATGCTAGGATGTTTTTAGGAATAGCATTAATAATTGTGTAAAACTCTTTAGGGTGACAAGCAAAATCATGTTTGAAGCAGAAGTTATTGTTATTAAGAATGTCACCATGGCTATCCATCATATCCAATAAAGAAATAAATAATATGTTTGACCCAATTTTCATAAAATAAAGACTTATTTTGATATAAAATAAAATTATTGTTCCATAAACAAGTTTTATGAGGACTGGAAATGTGGGAAAAGGCTAGTTTCAGCACAACCTGCTGGTGAAACAAAGACCAAAATTTAAGGTAATTTGGGCTAGAAGTGGGTTACACGTCACCGGACTAGATCTGGTTGATAGGCAACTTTACAAAGAAGGTGAAATAACAGAGGGAAATAGCCGATCTGATGACGAGCTAAATCAAGGCTAGGTGAATTGAATTAACTAAATTGGCCGTAATGTATGTGAGTGAATGCAAGAGTGTATGGGTGTTTACCAATGCTGGGTTGCGGCTGGAAGAGCATCCGCTGCAGAAAAATATGCTGGATAAGTTATCGGTTCATTCCGCTGTGGTGACCCCTGATTAAGAAAGGGACTAAGCCGAAAAGAAAATGAATGAATGAATAAATGTTTTATGAACTAAATTTGATTCAACTTAAAAAATGAAGGCAGTACCTAACTTATAATGATGTACTTTTACTGATGTGTGTTTCCCAGTTTCTCCACATGCTCCATGCCAGTCTGCCAAAGAAGGATATCAGGTCTTCAAATTAATCTCAATACATTTCTTTGGAAACTAACTCCATTGTTCGGTCTGTTAAAGCAGTTCTATCTGTTTGCTGAGCTCCAGGTCTTCCAGTATATCTCCACTGTTCCCTTTATGAGTCTCAGGGGTGTTGCTAGACATAATTAACATTATCTTTCGTCTAAGACCTCACTCTGATGGCCGATAACGGTATTAAGTCCAACTTCTCTGACTCCTCATCTCTCCTTTGTGCTTCATACACAAACTCGTCTTACAGGAGCCATGTTAAATCAAGACATGATGATCATCATATTACTTAAACATTAGTTTTGCAGACATCACTGCATTAAAGGCTGTTACACCAGTTTCACAGTGTACAAGTAGTGTGTATTCCTCTTTCATGCGTATTAAACAACCGGGATTCCCACCAAGAGCAGAAGCAACGGTGCGTGAGACGCACAAGAATGGTTTTCTGCACACATGAGTCAGTTTGTTTTCAATTAAACTCCGTTTCGTTATTTACTACATTGCCCAATTTACTGGGGCACGTGTCTCCGTAAATGGGGTTTAGCAACACCCTTGGGGAGTCTCCTGCTGCTCTTGTGAGTCTCCCTTTCTGCCTGTTGTGTGTTCATTAACTACAATTTAAATAACTCCCACAAAGAAGACATCTACCTAACAATCTATGCCCACCTCCACCCCCTCCTCTTAGAAGAACATCTATTTATCATCCATCTGAAGGTGACACCTGACCAGCACTTCGTCTGTAAAAATTAAAGCACATAATTTTAAATGTTTTATGAAGTTATTTTATTCAGCTTACCAATGTAAGGCGGTACCTAATTCTACCTGCTTGCTGAGCTCCAGGTCTTCAAGTACATCTCCACCGTTCCCCTTGTGAGTCTCCTTCTGCTCCACTCCAACCTGCAAAAGACAAAGACAGCCCAAAAAAGCCCTACCTGCTGTTCTCCACTGATGCTCTTGTGAGTCTCCATCTTCTGCCTGCTCTCTCTTTATTACCTGAAAAAAAAAAACCTGACACAGACAAGGCCTAAATAACCATCTATACTAACCACCACTCCTGCATCTTGGAAGGACGTCCATCGATTCACCGCCCATCAGATTTTTAAAAAAATATTTCCTGAACATCCAGTTATTGCTGAGGTGTGTGATTCCCTTTTTCTCCATGTGGTCCATTCTGATCTGTAAAATACAATAGAAAGATGACAAGTCATTAGTTTATCTTAATATCATTCTTTGGAAGTTTCATCTACCATTGTCTCCAGTTTGGTTCTGTTCTAACACTATCAAATAATATTTCACAGCTATAAATAAATACTCTACAAGATGACAATCTATAAACTTAGAATAGATAAATGTGCTACAATATTAGTAAAACTGTCAATAAATCAAATAACAATCAAAAGCTACAAATGTTGAACAGGCAGACAGAATAAACTACAAATGAATAATACAACAGTAATATGGAATATGTGTTAAAGCTGATAGCATACAAATACATTATAACAGATCAATTTATGTGATGATATAATAAATAACAATCTGCAAATGTTAAACAAGATAGCAATATACAAATGAAGCACACAAACAAACTAAAATATTAGTATTTATCTCTGTCTATCTGAAGGAAATACCCGACCATCACTTACTGTCACAGTAACACCAGGTTCTCCACCCACTGAAGCACCACAAGCACCCTCACTAATTAGGCACACACCTGACAATCATCAGTATCATCATCACAGCACTAAAAAGACTCCACTCACATTCACAGTGGCTGTTTCTCAATATGGGTTCTTCAGCGGTCTTGCGTCCTCGTGTTCTCGTGTAACGTCATCATCATCTGCCGAAGTTCAGTTCCAATACTCAAGACCGCAAGAACGGAGGACGCGTGAAAGTTCCCGGATGTGTTCTCGGTATCGAGGAAGCACCGATGCAGACTTGAGCACTGAACTAGCTCTGAAAGTCCCAGAAGTCATTGCGACTGGAGGTGGGAAGCGCAGCATTTTGTATAGATTTGTTATTAAAGTTCAGAGATATACTTATTTACCTCAGGAGTTTCCCTAAATGAGACGGTGACAGTAAACATTACCATGAAAATCCTAATAAAGGCATAAACACATTAAGGGTGTTTGTTTGTTGAAATTCGTATTAAAATCTGTTTTATTTGTGATGTGCAGCGTATATTTGTGAAGTCTTTATGCAGAGTGTATATAGTGAAACGGGGGAAAACAATAAATCGCTGTATAAATGCTGTAATGTTTAAATAATTTTCGGTTAAAGATGTGTGAGGGTCATGTGACCATCAGGAAGAACACAGCATCTCATCTCTCACAGGGCACGTTCTCTGTCCTCGTGGTCTCTCGAGTTCGTTCTTCCGATGTGACCTGGCAAGACCGCTCTCCACAAGAACACGAGTCCGTTCTCTACGTTCTTGGTATTGAGAAACAGCCAGAGTTTGGCCTCTTCGCTAGTAACGAAATGACTGAACTTCCTATACACCAGGGCTATTAAATTAGTTTATCATGAGGACCAGTTTATGAAAAGTGTCCAAATGAGGAGCCGGAGAGATATGATTTGCAATATAAGTGATGACTAGGCCCACACGGAATCTGTGCACGCAGAACTCCACAGATTTTTAGCCCATTATTGATTCTGTTTATTTATTTGTGTAAATGTGTGTAAATTCAGGTTTATTCAGTTTTTTTTATTTATTTCAATAATAATACTGACTAATATCAAAATATTCATATAATTTATTTACAAAACAGTGTGTAAAGTAATATTTTTTATTTAGTATATTTAACACTTAATTTCTATGGTCCATTTGAGTATCAATAGTTTGTCTACTTAATATCTGTTAATACTGACATTCAACAGACATTTAACTGACTATAAGAAACTTTGCAAGTACATGTCAACTTACACTAACTTACACCAACCCTAACCCCAACCTAACAGTCTACTTATAATCTAATGAAAATTAGTTGCAATGTAATTTAAATTCAACAGAAGGACCATCAAAATAAAGTGTGACCATATTTTCAGACTTGCTTTTTTTTTTTACTAAATAAAGTGGATCTAATTGGATTCGCATTGTAAACATAAAAAAGCTATTACTTTTTTATTTAACATATTAAGGTTTTAGTTACGATACTCTCAAAATCATTCAGCAAAAATCCACAGATTTTTAACAATATTCTGCGCAGAAATAGCAGAAAATGTCCGCAGATTCCGTCTGGCTCTAGTGATGACACAACAGCATTTAAGAGCCCATATGTTGTATTTGTGCTCCTTAAAACACCCACGTTGTATTTTTCAACATTAAAATGTTAATATGTTGTATTGAAAGTTCATAATATCACTTCATTGTACAATGTGGCTTTTTCTTTTTTTCTTTTTTTACAAACATTCAAATGTTATATTTCAAAGCACAACAAAAGCAGTGTATTAATCAAATATGAACTAATAACAGTTTGGGATGCAACGATTTTAGATTTTGGTTGTACAATTATAGTGTGAAGAATAATCATGGTTTCACGGATATCCCGTCTATTGCAAATTTAAGCTTTGTATTAGCTAAGTATTTAAATGAACTGTTTTTATCATCTGCGTTCATACATTCATGATCATTTTAATAATAATTCGTCAAACATATATTTTGTGTTCATTGCACTGAAAGCCACACACAACTCTCACAGCTACTGCGTGAGATATTTTCTACTGAGTGCGCCCGGAAACCCGCAAACGCGTTGCCCACATATTGGCATATATTCTTACATTAGAAATAACAAACTTGCACATAGAAAGACGCGACGTGAACGGCTCACTGCTATAGTTAATCCAGTGAGCGTGGGTATTAACCTCGGTGTACAAGCTTAGAACATTAAACTAGCACACAGGTGGCATAACTTTGTTCAGTTGCAGCAGTTTTGTTCCGTGCAACAGAAACGCTGCGTTGAGAAGCCTTTACGATTAACTAACCATGACAAATTGAAGTGCAGTTAATAGTGAAATCGTCTAAACATTGCATCCCTATAAACGATATCAGTGCATTGTGCAAAAGGCCTTTTCTACAAACATATCCAAATGTTTTCCACTGCCCGCACCACTCGCTTAATGTCACTCACGCTCTTCGCAGCCTTCAACTGCAGCTCGTGCTGTTTTGAACAGACGCACGTCACGTCATATTATAGTGGTCATTTTTTGACTGAACTAAATTTATTTCTAATGTCTTGGTCACACTATTTGGTGGGGCGGAACAAATTGCCTCGGGGGCTGGGTTCGGCACGCAGGCCGCCAATTGAAAAGCCCTGCTATACACGTCAGTGTTTATTCTTAGATATCAGTTTACTTACGTCTCCTGTGTCTTCCATGTCTCTCCTAGTGTGGTGTCTCCTGGTTCCTCGTCTGGTCTTCATCCTGTTTGCCATCTGTGGTATGCGTTTCCAGTCTCCAAGCCTGCTCAGTCAAATATCCAGTTTATGTTCATGGACTTATCATCTGCATCAATATACTCACCTGCTTATACTCAGTGCCATCCTGAAAACATAGTTTATATTATTCACCTGAATCCCTTCTGTGACACTCTATGAAACATTTTAAAATTATACAATTTAATTTTTACAAAGTTAATTTGATTCAAATTAAAGAAATGAATAATGAAATAAATGAAATAAACAAGTGCATAATTTTTATGCACTTGTTATTACTGGTGTTTCCCTGTACCTTCACATGCTCCATGCCAATCTGTCAAAGAGAAAGACATCAGGTCTTTAATTATCCTCGGTACATTTCTTTGGAAACTAACTAACTTGTTCAGTCAGTTCAAGCCATTCTACCTGCTTCCTAAGCTCCAGATCTTCGAGTATATCTCCACTGTTCCCTTTGAGTCTTCTTCTTCTGCTCCACTCCAATCTGCAAAAGACAAAGGCAGCCCCAACAAAACCCTACCGGCTGTTCTTCAGAATTTTAGTCAAATGTCCACTGATGCCCTTGTGAGTCTCCCTCTCCTGCCTGCTCTCCATTAGCTGAACAAGGAAAAACCTGAAACAGACAAGGCCTATCTAACTATCTATACCAGTGGTTCTCAAAGTGTGGTACGCTTGCTTGCTTCTACTGGTACATGGAGGAATCACTGAATAATAATTAAAATATATATATGAATGTACTCTTTTACACTTTGACGAGTATGATAACACTGATGTGATCAGTATTGGCTGTTCCCTGTACTGTATGATCACACTGTTGTTATTAGTATGTTTAGTGCGTCACGTCATCAGATGCTAAGAATCTAAAATACTGTGGAGCTCTTGAGCAGATCCGCGCTAGAGAAGTGCTTCTGTAGACCAGTCCTGTTGGCATTTAAGTTACTGCAAACTGAGGAATTTCCCCATGCTGCTTCATTGGTAAAATAATGACCACAAACATGTTAGTGTGGTCATATTTGTGTAAAATAATGTGTGTTTTCAATATATGGCCTTAAGTTATTTGTTTTGTAAATAGCCTAGTGGTGTGGCTTTCGGTTTAGTTTGTTATCTCAGATTTAAATGAATCTGCATGTGATTCAAATGCAAATTTTCCATGTTTGACGCTTGGAGAAACACAAAAATTAAAGTTAGTCTCTGTGTGCACAGACGGTGGTCGGGTGCACAGTTTACGTAATCTCCACGGTTTACTTAAGATATGATCTCAACTCCACCAAATGATGGAAATGCTGCACGTGTGAACTGATAAATCACGTATGAATTTGTCACACAGTGTATTGATAATTACTGGCTTTACTGACACACACTATAAATGACGCGCTGTAAGCAGATCTAATCTCTCATTTAAATATGTAATTGTGAATCATATATTTAAAATACAAGTTAATGTTTATATTTATATTTCAAGAGGAGACAGGGATAGTTTAAACACTTCCAATCTTTACAACTAGGAACTAGTTACAAATCAGTTGATTCACAGACACAGCAGATATTAGACAGGAGAAAATGTGTGTGTGTGTGTGTGGATATATTTAATCCACATTGTTGGTGATGATGTTTTAGCTGTGAGCTGTAAGGAGAACAGATTCATGGCCACATAACGCTGGGTCAGTTGTAACAACAAAACTCTTGCTAGTAACATCAGTGAAATGTTTCCACCAACCCCAAACAGAGTTAAAACTGTATTTCTCTGATTTAATGTCAGTATTCCTATAGCTCTTGAAGGAGAAACAAGTCAAAGTAGTTTGAGTTCAGTGTTTGACCTCTGTGGGCTCATGAAGCCTTCAACTGTTGAAGCTGATGCACATTTGCACATTTGATTCAGCTTTGTAACCCAGAGACACACAAATTATACTGAAAGCTCAATGTGGAATAAAAAGCTTTCAAATCATTTGTTGCTCATAATTATTATTTTATAATGTTAAAACTATATTGTAATTTCTGGCATTTAATAGCAAACACTTGTACCTCAAGATCTCAAGGATATATAGAGAAATATAATAGAAGTACAACTATCCCCGGTCTCCCCCATACAAATATGTCATATGTACATGCAGCATATATTTCAAAATGGATCAAAAATGTTTTATATATGATATGAATATGATGACTTATAAATTTATGAGGTCTAATCTACATTTCCAGGTTTTGTTGAATATAGGCTATTATATGCTAATACTTTACCTTTCAGTACAGTATTTTATTTACTTATTTTTTACCTTTTACTAAGTACCAATTTTTAAACACATTTTTATTTAAACATAAGCACAGGACAGTGTTAATGTTCAAACTATTAATAATGTTTAAAGTGGCTGACATTATTTTTATGAATAAATCTGCCTTGCTTTTGAACTGTGTAGAGCTGTAGCTGATTAAATAGGGCTACTACGCTACTATGTTTCGTTACTAGTCATTAGGTGGTACTTGGAGAGATGAATTCTTTCTGAGGTGAAAAAGTTTGAGAACCACTGATCTATACCAAACACCAACCTCTTCATCTTGGAAAGACGTCCATCGATGCACCAGTCCATTCATTCATTCATTCATTTTCTTTTCGGCTTAGTCCCTTTATTAATCCGGGGTCGCCACAGCGGAATGAACCGCCAACTTATCCGGCATTTGTTTTACGCAGCGGATGCAATTCCAGCCACAATCCATCTCTGGGAAACACATCCATCCATACACATTCACACACATACACTATGGACAATTTAGCTTACCCAATTCACCTGTACCGCATGTCTTTGGACTGTGGGGGAAACCGGAGCACCCGGAGGAAACCCACGCAACCACGGGGAGAACATGCAAACTCCACACAGAAATGCCAACTGGCCCAGCCGGGGATCGAACCAGCGACCTTCTTGCTGTGAGGCGAACGTGCTAACCACTCGGCCACCGTGGCGCCCTGCACCAGTCCATCTGGATAAAAAAAAGAAAAGAAATTCCTGACCATCAATTTCCAGTCGTTGCTGAGGTGTGTGATTCCCTTTTTCTCCATGTGGTCCATAACAATCTGTAAAATACAATAGAAAGATGTCAAGTCATTAATTTATCATTCTTTGGAAGTTTGATCTACCATTCCAGTCTGGTTTTCTTCTAACACTAACAAGTAATATTTCACAGCTATAAATAAATACTCTACAAGATGACAATCTATAAACTTAGAATAGATAAATGTGCTACAAGAATTATTATTAGATAGTAATATCCAAATGAATGAAACATACAAACAACATTATCTTTCAGTACCAACCTGACAACATAACAAATGACATTCTATGATTATAAAAGGCTACTGCAGAATACAACAGAATACACAAACTATAAAATATGTATATATAAAATTCTAAAATTAATAATATAGCAATCTCCAATTCCAACCAACATTCAGTAAAATCTACAGTCTAAGCAACAACAACAAAAAAAAAAGACGTGGGAAACATGACAGAGACAAATACTCAAATCTTTAGTGTCCTTCAGCAAGAGCACGTCGAAACAACCAAATATAATAACCTAAAATGATACTTTTAAAATATCTTTACACAGTGGCGCCTGCAGCTGTACGGCTGTACGCACTGTGCGTACCTACCCCGAGAGGGCGGGAATTGATGCCGCTTTTTTAATTCATTTATTTATTTATTTATTACATAATTTAAATTGATTATTAACCAGTATATATTACGATATATTGACAAAACAAAACAAAAACCATAACAGCAAATAAAGGTGTGTGTTTGTGTGTTTTAAAGCGTGTATGTACTTGCATTGTGCATGGGTAAAGAAATCTTTATTTTATAGGCTTTATTATACTACAATTAGTTATTGTTTAGAACAAGGTTCAAAGTGAGTAAACGCTCTTTGAAACAGAAACTTATTTGAGACATTTGCCAATAGGCCTAAAACTAATGAGACAAATACTGATCCCCCACACGGAGTGAAGACCGCAGTCTGATCAGCAGCTGAGCCGGGGAAACTCCAGGCCTAGCCCGTGCGCATCCTCCATGCACAGAAATTTATCTGACCGACTGACATAAATATGCAGACATCTCCATTCTCACGACTTTCGGAGTTGTCTCAGCCTTTCAACCGAGTTTGTTCTTCCAAGGTAATGTGGGACGCCTGTTCTGCTCATTCAAATTATTTGATTAAATGAATTAAATCGTAATTGACCGGCGCAACAGGAAAAACTAATATATCAGTACATTTTACAATGTGGGTTTTTTTAACAAACCTTCAAATGTTTTATTTCAAAGCACAGCAAAAGCAGTGTATTGTTTAAGCAGGCTTCTTCTACTTTCACACACATTTATGTGTTTTGAACTGCATAACAATTATGGATGCAACAATTATAGATTTTGGTTGTATGATTATAGTCTGATGAATAATTATGGTTTTACAGTAATTGCGTCTAATGTAAATTTAAGCTTTATTCTAGGTAGGCCTAATTATTTAGATTAACTGTTGTTATAATCTGTGTTCATACACTCTCAGAAATAAAGGTATAGGAGCTGTCACTGGGGCAGCACCTTTTCAAAAGGTACATATTTGTATCTGAATGGTCTATAATGGTACCTCAAAGGTACTTTTTAGCCACTTTTGTGTACGAGTATGCCCCTTTGAGGTACCACTGTGGACTCTTTGGGTACATGAACCTTTTGAAAAGGTACTGCCCCAGTGACAGCTCCTGTACCTTTATTTCTGACAGTGTACATACATAATCATTTTAATAATAATTCATCTAACATATATATTGCTTACATTGCACTGAAAGCCACGATACAACCTCACCAAAATGTTTTCTATTGCGTGCGCCCGGGAAGCCGCGAGAGCGTTGTTCCGCTTGCGCGCACACATTGGTGCATTCTACATTAGAAATAACAAACAAGCGCGCGGAAAGGACGTGATAGTGGAACCATAATGATGATAACGTGATAGTTAATCCAGTGTGTGTGCATATTGGCATCGGCGTACAAGCTCGCAATTTAAAACTAGCGCACAGGTGGCATAACTGTTTAATTGCAGCAGTTTCATTTTGTGCAACAGAAACGCGCAATTGAGAAGCCTGTACGAATAATTAACCGTGACGAATTAAAGCGCAGTGAAATCGGCGAATCGTTGCATCCTTAACAACGATATCAGTAC
Organism: Danio albolineatus; assembly: GCA_903798035.1. Classification (NCBI taxonomy): domain Eukaryota; kingdom Metazoa; phylum Chordata; class Actinopteri; order Cypriniformes; family Danionidae; genus Danio; species Danio albolineatus. The sequence continues at coordinate 1,328 of CAIGQQ010026626.1, read as the reverse complement.
TGTGTACAAAAGGACTTTTCTACAAAAATATCCAAATGTTTTCGGGTGCCAGCTCCACTGGCTTAATGTCAGGTGACTCACGCTCTGTACGGCCTTCACCTGCAGCTTGTGCTGTATTGAACAGGCGCACGTCACTTCATAACTATAGCGACTGTTTTTCGACTGAACTAAATTTATCTCTGATGTCTTGTTCAAACTAATTGGAGGGCCAGAAAAAATGGTCTTGGGGGCCGGGTTCGGCCCGCGGGCCGCCAATTGAATATCCCTGATACAGGCTTCTCTGAAACTGTGAATATTTCCCTTTAAGTTTATTTAGGCTAGATTATTATTTTATTTGACAATCCAGTTCGTGTTTTGGCATTGTTGAAGCATATAGAGGACTTGTTTTGAATGTTATTCAAATGTTATTCGTTCTTCTGTTTTATCAAATAAATTACTGACCAACAAAAATATTTAAACCATGAGACAAACTATTCGAAATTCGTTTAAAAAAAAATTCCAAGAAAATAAACGAATTACATTTCTGATTGAGTCCGCCCAATACTCAACTGTGCGGATGGATGATTTTCGGTAAGTGGAAAGTAAGGGTTTAATACTTCACTAATGGTTGTATCACAATCTTCTGTACTGTAATATGCAAATTTGTAATTTAATATGTCAGAATTTTAAAGATGAGCGAAATATTAATATTATAAGAAATATTAATATTTAAAAAGGAAACGAATTATGTCGTAACGAATGCCCTTAAATAATGTAGCCTTTGACAGTAAGCATCAGTGTTTGGAGATGATTGAGGGAAAGGGGGCGGGGCGGTGTTGGATTTGTGCGTACCTTGGAATAAAATCCTGCAGGCGCCCCTGATAATAATAATATATATATATATATATATATATATATTGTAGCAGGGTGGAGTGAAAAGGCATACACGAGTTGCTTGTGAACACACCCCCGAAGGGTTTTTATTAACAAGTGTGAGTGTGAGAGTGCTGGTGCCTTCGGTGCTCGTCCTTTTCCTCCCCGGTGAGAGGTGCTCCAGATGGTGGGTGGTGGGTGAAAGAGGGTCCTTTAGGTGCTGTGGTGAGTACGCCGATCGCTTGTAGGGTTCACTCCGTGCTTTCTAAAGAGGGAGAGAGAGAGAGACGTTAGCTTCGTGTACAGCGGAGAGGCTTCTCACTGATCTGATCCGCACGCTGGCTTTTATGCGTCTCTCCTCTATCAAGTGCAGGTGTTAGCGATCGGCGTAATTGAGTGCAGGTGGCGTCCGTGCGCTGTTTCCAGGAGGACGCTGATGTCTCATTGGGCGACCCGCCACAATATATATATATATA
>CAIGQQ010026624.1:3449-14877 GCA_903798035.1 Danio albolineatus | reverse complement strand
AGTTGCTTCTATTTGATCATAAAATACAGTAATATAGTGAAACTTTCTTTTAAAATAACTATTACATTAATTTAAAAGTGCACAACTGCGGTAAAAAGATTTCTGTCTCTTTCATGCTTCAAGTTTGTTTATTTGATCAGAAAATACAGTAATACAGTGAAACGTTCATTTAAAATTACTGCATTACACTTTATATCAAATGCAGTAAAAAAAATATGTGTCTGCCTTTTTTGCTCCACCAAAGTTGCTTCTATTTGATCATAAAATACAGTAATATAGTGAAACTTTCATTTAAAATAACTATTACATTAATGTAAAATAGCACAACTGCGGTAAAAAGATTTCTGTCTGTCTTTTATGCTCCACCAAGGTTGTTTATTTAATCAGAAATACATTAATATAGTAAAATGTTATTGCAATTTGAAATAACTATTAGTTTAATGCAAATGTATACAATTGCGGTAAAAAGATTTTTTATTTGTCTTTTATGCTTCAAGTGTGTCTTTATTCAGAAAATACAGTATACAGTAGAATATTATTGCAATTTATAATAACTGTATTACAGTTTAATGCAAAAGTATACAATTGCGGTAAAATGATTTCTGTCTCTTTCAAGCTTCAAGTTTGTTTATTTGATCAGAAAATACAGTAATATAGTGAAACTGTATTAATATGTATTAATAAGGTTATAAACCTTATTATTTTCGCGAGTGAGTGCATATTCTGTACTTCTGAATGACTGCAATTAAATTTCTGTCATATTTCGTCTGGTGCAAACAGCTAAACTGCTTATCGCTGTTAATCTCATCATGTAGTGTGTTAGAACATGAGGTTACAATGTAACCTGCTCACCTAATGTTTACACTCAGAATATTTACATTATTTGCTAATTAATAAACTCAAGTGTAACACTGAATCTGCGTCTCATTTCAGAGTCTGCTACTGTCCACCGTAGGTCGTATTTTCGGTCGCAGATGCATGCTTTATGCTTGATTTTTTATTTGTCTTTTATGCTTCAAGTGTGTCTTTATTCAGAAAATACAGTATACAGTAGAATATTATTGCAATTTATAATAACTGTATTACAGTTTAATGCAAAAGTATACAATTTTGGTAAAATGATTTCTGTCTCTTTCATGCTTTAAGTTTGTGTTTATTTGATCAGAAAATACAGTAATATAGTGAAACGTTCATTTAAAATACTGTATTACACTTTATATCAAAAGTATACAAATGCAGTAAAAATATTTCTGTCTGTCTTTGTTGCTCCACCAAAGTTGCTTCTATTTGATCAGAAAATACAGTAATAAAGTGAAACTTTCATTTAAAATAACTGTTACATTAATGTAAAAGTGCACAATTGCATTAAAAAGATTTCTGTCTGTCCTTCATGCTCCACCAAGGTTGTTTATTTAATCAGAAATACAGTAATATAGTAAAATATTATTACAATTTAAAATAACTAATACAGTTTAATGCAAAAGCATACAATTACAGTAAAATGATTTCTGTCTCTTTCATGCTTCAAGTTTGTTTATTTGATCAGAAAATACAGTAATATAGTGAAAAGTTCATTTAAAATTACTGTATTACACTTTATATCAAATGCAGTAAAAAAAAATGTGTCTGTCTTTTTTGCTCCGCCAAAGTTGCTTTTATTTGATCAGAAAATACAGTTATATAGTAAAACATTAATTTAAAATAACTGTTACATTAATGTAAAAGTGCACAACTGCGGTAAAAATATTTCTGTCTGTCTTTCATGCTCCACCAAGGTTGTTTATTTAATCAGAAATACATTAATATCGTAAAATGTTATTGCAATTTAAAACAACTATTACAGTTTAATGCAAAAGTATACAATTGCAGTAAAAAGATTTTTTTTTTGTCTTTTATGCTTCAAGTGTGTCTTTATTCAGAAAATACAGTAATACAGTAGAATATTATTGCAATTTATAATAACTGTATTACAGTTTAATGCAAAAGTATACAATTTTGGTAAAATGATTTCTGTCTCTTTCAAGCTTCAAGTTTGTGTTTATTTGATCAGAAAATACAGTAATATAGTGAAACATTAATTTAAAATTACTGTATTACACTTTATATCAAAAGTATACAAATGCAGTAAAAAGATTTCTGTCTGCCTTTTTTACTCCACCAAAGTTGCTTCTATTTGATCATAAAATACAGTAATATAGTGAAAGTTTCATTTAATATAACTATTACATTAATGTAAAAGTGCACAACTGCGGTAAAAAGATTTCTGTCTGTCTTTCATGCTCCACCAAGGTTGTTTATTTAATCAGAAATACAGTAATATAGTAAAATATTATTACAATTTAAAATAACGGTATTACATGTTAAATCAAAAGTATACAATCTTAAAAATATCTCTTTCATACTTCAAGTTTGTGTTTATTTGAAAAATAAATATCTGTCTGCCTTTTTTGTTCTTCATAGTTGCTTTTATTTGATCAGAAAATACAGTAATCTAGTGAAACGTAAATTTAATATAACTATTACATTAATGTAAAAGTGCAGAATTGCAGTAAAAAGATTTCTGTCTGTCTTTTATGCTTTACAAAGTTTATTGGTCACACTTTATTTTGATGGTCCGTTTGTTGAATTTAAGTTAAATTGCAAATAATTCTCAGATTATAAGTAGACTGTTAGGTTGGGGTTAAGGTAAGCTGACATGTTCTTGCAAAGTTTCTTATAGTCAGTTAGATGTCTGTTGAATGTCAGTATCAACAGATATTAAGTAGACAGTCTACTAATACTCAAATGGACCATCGAAATACTGTTAACAATTTATTTGGTCAAAAAAAAAAATACAGCAATATAGCAAAATGTTATTGCAATTTAAAATAACTGTAATATACTTTAAATCAAGTGCAAAATTTAAATAAAAAGATTTCTGTCTGCCTTTTATGCTTCAAGATTTTTTTATTAAATCAGAAAATAAAATAATATTGCAAAAACTGTGCTGTATTAAAAAACCAATTAAAAATAACCGTATTACAGTTTAATGCACTGCAAAATACAAAACAAAAAATAAACTTATACCTGTGATGCCAGTCTCAATATTTATCAGGCATTGTTGTACAGTACAGATTTGTTTAATGCATGATCCATTTCTCAGTAGTCATTAAGTAAGCAGAATGTTCCAAAGAACAGCGTTTATTTGAAAAATAAATCTTTTGCAACTTTATTAATGTCATTAACATCATGTTTGATCAATCTTTGAGTTTCTTTGTTAACCTTTTAAAAAAAATTTAAAAGTACTTTTCATTACAAATGTGAAAATAAAATATGAGCAATAAATCTTGCACACAGCTAACTGCATGTCATATGCTGACCTCATCATCATCATTACACATCGTTAATTCAGCAAGGGCTGTCAGAAATATTAACTTGGAACCTAAACCTGTTATTTAGCATTTCCAATCCAGTTCTGTGCACACTCATCTTAACACTTGGCAGTCAGAAGAAATAATATTAAAAACTATAGCTTGTGTGTTATAGCAGGCTAAATTAAGCTTATTGCATGAGATACAGTTTTTCATGCAATGCATTTCTACGCTGTAAAAAATGTATGACAAAAAGATAAATATTTTTGTGTTGCATTAACTTATTTTAATAAATTAATCATGTATAATCTAAAATAAGCTACAAAGTTTATCTTAACATTTAGTCATTTTGATTAATGTAAGTTGAGATGACTAGAAAAGTTCATTTGGTTCAACTAAAATTAAAAGGTGAAAAGACTTTATTTTACAGTATACTTCTGCCTAAACAGTACTTGGTAAATGCCATGCCATTCATTCATTCATTCATTAAATTTGGCTTAGTCCCTTTATTAATCAGGGGTCACCACAGCGGAATGAACTGCCAACTTATCCAGCATATGTTTTATGCAGCAGATGCCCTTCCAGCCTCAACCCAACACTGGGAAACACCCATACTCTCTTGCATTCACACTTAGACACTACAGCCAATTTAACTTATTCAATTCACCTATACCGCATGTGTTTGGACTGTGGGGGAAACCGGAGCACCCGGAGAAAACCCAGGCCAACACGTGAAGAACATGCTAACTCCATGCAGAAACACCAACTGACCCAGCCGTCGCTCGAACCAGCAACCTTCTTGCGACCACCGTGACACAAATTTGCCATGTCAAATACACCCAATTATTTTTAATGGACATTGTTTCCAAAAAAAAAAAAAAAAAACGTCAAGAAAAAAATGTTTCCGAGAAAAGAAAAAGTCATAAATAAGGGAAAAGTATGTGCTGTAAACAAAAAATAAAAACGTTGATTTGACTTAAAATGATAAGGCAACTTCCTGCACATTTTAATTTTTGAGTTGACTCAACTTCTAACCCAAGTACAACTACAAAAGCTCTGCAGCCAGTTGTTTAATTTTAAAAGTGCAGTATGTAAGTTTGACACCCAGTGGTTGAACTAGGTATTGCACACCTGGTTCAAAACACCAGTTTTTTTATTCTGTTAATAAAAAAAACTGGTTACTATCTGCTAATAATGTGAATTTGAATGCCATTTTACATGACATTTATTGCCATACTAATGAAAGCAGCAGCAGATAGGAACATTTATTACTGTTAAAGAGTTTAATATGTATTAATTAGGTTATAGACCTTTCAAATTTCGTGAGTGAGTGCATATTCTGTACTTCTGAATGGCTGCATTTAAATTTCTGTCATATTTCGTCTGGTGCAAACAGCCAAACTGCTTATCACTGTTAATCTCATCACGTAGCGTGTTAGAAAATTACAATGTAAACTGCTCACCTAATGTTTACACTCAAAATATTTATATTATTTGCTAATTAATAAACTCATCTGGAACACTGAATCTGCGTCTCATTTCAGAGTCTGCTACTGTCCACTGAAGGTCATATTTTCTGTTGCAGATGCATGCTTTGAGAGCCTTCAGTGTTGGCCAAGATACTTGAAAAATGTAGTGAGCTAATCTATTAGCTACTCGATTAAAATGTAGCTTAACTACACTAGAAGCCACTCTCCGGGCTACCCTCCTTAGCAAGCTAAGCTAAAAGCTACATGGCAATAGTAGCTCAGCTTCAAATTGAAGCAACTTAAATCCTTAAAGTCAATCATATCTTAGCATTCAATAAAACTGTCAATGAAACATTTGAGGCATAATTGTTCAATTATTTACTGCAAATAATATGCTGTACTAAATATAACAATATAACAACAAAAAATCCAATAAAACACACACACACATATACATATATAATTACACATATCATTATAAATCACTCCTCTCCCTAAGTCATCTTTCCATAAAGCAAATTTCTCGTGTTAGCCTAATTGGTTGGCAACGTCACCGACCAGAGCGAGAGGTGGCAGTAAAGCACCAAAAAGTTTGTCGTCGACCAACGTAAAACAGGTAGAAGAAGAAATCGTCACTCAACATCATATGGATTTACTTTCTTCGGCTAGACACCGGCCTCACAGCTCAATGTCGGTGCAGTCAATTATTGATGCGCGATTGGTAAATGTAGCTTGCATGGGTGCTACTGCGTTACTTGACAAATAAGATAGCTTCGCCAATGAAAAGCTATTTGATTGAGAAAGTAGTGAAGCTACCACCACACTACTGAGAAATGTAGTTAAGCTGGTAGCGAATGTGATTTTTCAACAAGGCAACCCGGGGTGCTGAAATATAATTGGCTAAACTAGCATTGGGCAGGTTAAAATTACCAAAACAAAGACAGCGTTCCAGCACAGAAAACACATTTAGCATTGTTCATTCATTTTCTTGTCAGCTTAGTCCCTTTATTAATCTGGGGTCGCCACAGCGGAATCAACCGCCAACTTATCCGGATATTTTTTACGCAGCGGATGCCCTTCCAGCTGCAACCCATCTCTGGGAAACATCCATACACACACATTCACACTCATACACTACAGACAATTTAGCCTACCCAATTCACCTGTACCACATGTCTTTGGACTTGTGGGGGGAAACCGGAGCACCCGGAGGAAACCCACGCAACCACAGGGAGAACATGCAAACTCCACACAGAAATGCCAACTGACCCAGCCGGGCTCGAACCAGCGACCTTCTTGCTGTGAGGCGAACGTGCTACTCACTACGCCACCGTGGCACCACATTTAGCATTGTTTTTCAGATAAACAACTATGTTCACTTATTATGTTTCTTAAATATCTGCAAACATTTTATGGTACTTCTATGCTTTAGAAGAGTCAAAAACTTACATACAGCACCTTTAAGTTGTCAACTTTTATGTTTTTACAATGCATACTTGGTCTTTCACGTCACTTTCACGCAAGAAAAACTACGAACACATAAAGGAAGGAAGAAGCAAGGTAAATAGAACATAAGGCTAGGAAAAAAGGGATAGAAGGAAAATGAACATGAGGAGAGTTCCACGTGTACATTCAGGCAGGAAACTGTATATCTTCAGCAAGACATGAAAGAACAGGGGAGGGGGAGAACGGAGAGAGAGAGAGAGAAACGGAGGAAAAACAGTCATCATCCCGACTTTCCATCCATCACCCCATCTTTCTGAAAGCAGCAGTGGGATGTGGTGATTGGCCGAGACCGCTCAGTATGCTAGAGGTGGTCTGAAAGTCTACTGCGAGACATGATGATACAGATACTGTGGTCTGAGACACACACACACACACACACACTCTGAAAATGTCATTAAGCTCTTAAAGGGATAGTTCACTCAAAAATATAAGTTCTGTCTTCATTTACTCACCCTTGTGTTGTTCCAAGACTTTCATTCATCTGTGCAACAGAAAAATTCGGAAACGAACCATCATTCAATGTAAGTGAATGAAGACTGGGGCTGTCGAAATCCCAGTTGACACAAATGAACACCTTAAAAAGAGATGTAATAAAAACATTAACACCATATTATCTTGGAAATTTAAGTTAAATGTAAAATATATACTTTAAGTTAATCAGGTTTAGTTCAAATTTACCATATTTTAGTCAGTTTGATTAATGTAACACGCAAACTGAAACACTCTGAAAATGTCATTAAGCTCCTAAAGGGATAGTTCACCCAAAAATATAAGTTCTGTCTTCATTTACTCACCCTTGCGTTTTCGTTCATCTGTGCAACAAATATTTGGAAACTATCATTCCTTGTAAGTGAACGATGACTGGAGCTTTCAAATCCTAGTTGACACAAAAAACACACACAAACCGAGATATAAAAAGGGCATTTATGCCATATTATCTAGGAAATTTGGGTTAAATTTAAAAAATATTTTAAGTTCATCAACTTTCAACTAAATTTAAGCTTTACAAAGCTTAACATCACATTTTAGTCAGTTTGATTAATGTAACACGCAAACTGAAACACTCTGAAAATATCATTAAGCTCTTAAAGGGATAGTTCAACCAAAAGTATAAGTTCTGTCTTCGTTTACTCACCCTTGTGTCTTTCCTTCATCTGTGCAACAAATATTTGGAAAATATCATTCATTGTAAGTGAATGATGACTGGGGCTGTCGAAATGCTGGTTGACTCAAAAAACACCTTAAAAAAAGAAATGTAAAAAGGACATTTATGTCATATTATCTTTAAAATTTAAATTACATTTAAAAACATATTTTAAGTTAATCAGCTTTCAACTAATTTTCTTAAGTTATACAAAGTTTAACGTCATATTTTAGTCAGTTTGATTAATGTAACACGCACACTGAAACACTGAAAATGTCATTAAGCTCTTAAAGGGATCGTTCACCCAAAAATATATGTTCTGTCTTCATTTACTCACCCTCGTGTTGTTCCAAGACTTTCATTCATCTGTGCAACATAAATATTTGGAAATCATTTATCATTGAAAATCATTCATTGTAAGTGAATGATGACTGGGGCTGTCGAAATCCTAGTTGACACACACACACACACACACACACACACACACACACACACACAAAAACACAAATAGAGATATAAGGGACATTTATGCCATATTATCTTGGAAATTTGGGTTAAATTTAAATAATTTTATAAGTTAATCAACTTTCAACTAAATTTAAGCTTTACAAAGTTTAACATCATATTTTAGTCAGTTTGATTAATGTAACACGCACACTGAAACACTCTGAAAAATGTCCTTGAAATCTTAAAGGGATAGTTCACCCATAAATATAAGCTCATCATTCATTCATCTGTGCAACATAAATACTTGAAAACTATTATTCAATGTAAGTGAATGAGGACTGGGGCTGTCAAAATCCTAGTTTTGAGAAACCCTTTAAGAAAGGACATGTAAAAAGGACTTTTGCGCCACAATCAACTGATATCTTTCTTAAAGATTTATACTCACTGAATATTTTGACATTAGAGCTTGGTGTATTGTTGAGAATGGTCAATGCTGTCTCACGCCAGATGGTAAATTTAGATTTGGTGGTAAACTCATACAATTTAGTACAATTTGCTCATGCCTCAATGACAGTTGGGTTTAGAGGTGGGGTTTGGTACCACATCTCCTTTTAAAAATGTAACATTTTGGTACAACTGAACTTGTTAACTCATACGAATTAGCCACTAAACTGACTAAATTTAAATTAGTAACATTCCCTCATGAGATCAGGCTGAAATGGCAGGAATGTCTGCATTACCAGCTTACTGTAAAAAAGATAATCTGTCAAGGTTATGGTAAAAATTGGCAGCGGTTGAGAGAATTTTACTGTTAAAAATATGTTATAATAATACTGTATTTTGTGCCTTTATAGGTGTTAATACACCAATGTTTTGAAGATATTTGATGTGATACAATTACAGATACTAAACATAAAAAAAAAATCTTCACATCAAGTAAAGTAAAACGTGTGGTTATCAAAAAGTCACAATAGCAGCAGAAAACTTTTTTTGTTGATCTTGGTACATGATTTAACTACAGAAGACTCGAGCTTTAAAGTACACATGAAATTAAAACTAACCATATGATTTTGTTAGCTCACATGTGTGTAACCCTGCCGGTCCCACACCACCCAATCCGCTCTGAGCTGGGATCGAACTGGCGATTCTCTGCATGGGAGTCAGTTGCTGAAACAAGAAGGGCCAAAGACCATGGCCTCTAGTGACTGTCGCTAGAGCACCTTTAGAGTTCAGAGGAGTGAGGTTTAACTTCACAGCATTTCAGTAGCTGGCCTCCGTTACATATGCATGACGTTTAAAAAAAAAAAAAAGTTTGAAAATCTGAAAATGCACTGAAAATGTTTGTTTTTTTTCAGTTAAATTGTCAGATTATGTCTATCTGAGGTATTGGGCATGACCAGTGCTTAATTAGTGAATTGCGAGGTCCTAGAACAGATCGGGGTAACAGATCTGGCATGTTACCATCAGGGGGATTGGTAAAATGAGATTTCATATGTGCTGGATCTGGCGTGTTTCAGCACAAATTAAGCCCTTGCCGTAACTAACATACTAAACCACGCCCCCAACTGTCAGCACTATGACAAAACACAGAAATTGTGAGGAGGAGGTGTCTTTTAGGTTGTAATGACTCTCCTGAAACCCTTTTCCTGATCTTTCTAAATGAAATGCCTACTTTACAACATCCAATCAGCTCGCAGCAGAAAAAACAAGCCACACCCACTGTTTTCTCATTTAATATTCCATTTCTCTAAGAACTGCATCATAATATATAATCCGGTTCATGCAGACTAGAAAAAAAGTACACTTTTTATTTTATTTTACTTTTTTTTTTTTTTTAAGCGAGATGCTAATGGTCTAACCCGATTCAATGATTTATGCTAAGCTAAGCTAAAAACGCTCCCAGGCCCATAAATCGGCTGAATGCATTCAAAAAGGGTAAAGCTCAACTGTTTAACTCAACAACAAAAAAAGTACACCTTTAAGGCAGTTAGGGGTCCAACATACTGCCAAAAGTGGCATAACTATACTAAAGCGTTATGTATTTTTAAAGAACTTGAGCTTCTTTAAATGTCTTGAAAGCTCCGTTCATTGTAATTGCAAAGAAAAATGTGCAGCACAGGATGTGGCATCTCTTTTTCATTAAAGAAACAAGGCCAGCATACAGGTTTATACCTAAATAATTGTAGAAGTGCTTTAACAGCAGCATGACCACAAAATGGAAAAGGTTGAAGAATATTCGGGCACTCTAAATGTTACAGACTGGAACCACTGCAAATCTGGACCAGAGCATTTTATAAGAGGAAATATATTGTATAAAGACTTTAAATGTGGCTGGACACTACAAAGTCCACTAGGTGAACAAAGGCCACTGTGTTCTGGGAAATATGGTTTTCACTCTCACCTTTCCTGGAAATGACTCCATTTTGTGGTTTCGCCTAGGAATTTTAGATGTCACGGTCAATCCACCAGAAATCTTGGGAAAAATGGTATAATTAGAACCATATTACGCATTAGGTAATATTTGCCTGAGGTTGGTATGACTAACTAGATTACCTTTTCTTTGGCGTGCACAACCCTGACCAGATATCAACATTTCTCCTTCAAGAACTTAATGTGGTATTTACTTTTCACTTTATGTGCATCTGGCATGTGATAGTTGTGTATTTCTGGCTGAACAAATCTTTCTCTCACTCTCTTTGCTGAGTAGCAGTGTGACTCAGTCCCACAGTGATGATGAAATTGGTTCAGGTCCACTGGGTCCAAGATCTGGCAGGAACCATCGAGAAAATGATCCAGAAAACACGGAAACTTCCCCTACAGCCATGAAGAGCGGAAAACATTCACACAACACTGCGAAAAACAGATACAGAACAACACGAAAACATCCGCGCCTAGTGACCAGCGACAGGAGCTGAGACCCCATGCTTGTTTGTTTTGGATAAGTCCACTATTTAAGCTTCGAGATTTACAACATGATTCTCAACGTTGTCATCCAATAAGTGATTAAGGCTGACGTCACCCTCTCATAAATAGAATGTCCTAAAATGTCAAAACGACCGCAAACGGGAGCACATTTACAGGCTTACAAAATTGATAGCATCTTTCCAAATTAATGTATTATCTTGCAAACAGCCAATAATTTGTCTGCGAGAAACAGCCCATCACAACATGTTCTGATTTTTCAGCAATATTTTAGCAGCATTTTATTAGCAATGAGGTTTTGTGGTGTGCGGGCCATGAGGACATGGAGATCGCGCTATCTACTCCTAGCATTAAAGAAATAGTTCACCCAAAATGAAAATTTACTCTTTACTCATGGTTTCAATGATTTATGATTTTTTTTTTATTCTGTTAAACTGTTTATTCTGTCAAAAGAAGATATTTAGAAGAAAGCTGAAAACCTGTAACCATTGACTTCCTTAGGAAGTAACAAACAACAGATACTATGCAAGTCAATGGTTACAGGTTTTCAGCTTTTTTTTAAATATCTTCTTTTGAGTTCAACATAAGAA
>CAIGQQ010026623.1:2317-27383 GCA_903798035.1 Danio albolineatus | reverse complement strand
GTAGTCGGCAGGATTTCTTCTGACATTTGGCGCAGTGAGACGTGGATTTCTTTTTGTGTGTTTGTGGTTGTACAGTGTTTTTGTTTGTGTCTTAGAAGCAAAACAGCAGCATTCAAGCACGGTGGTGGAACCCATTGGGTAAGGATTTTATATCATCTTTCAGGTAATTTTTTTATTTTTATTTTTTCCTCTCTTGCACTATGGAAGATGAACTGCAAGAGTTGCGAGAGCTAGTAGCTCAGCTGAAAGCTGATAATTTGAGACTGCAGCGAGAACAGCCCCAAGTCAGTTCCCCAGGTCCTAGTGCTGATCCTCCTAATGCGCCTGTTCCCTCAGCGCTCCCATCGGAACCTGATAATGCTGGTGTCACATTAGCAGAGCGATTTGTTTTTGTCCCAAGAGATAAGAAATGTGTAAAATTTAATGGTAAGTCAGGAATCGGGATAAATGAGTGGGTAGAGGAAATCCAGGCCTGTATGCGGGCTCGTCACCTGTCTGTGGCAGATCAATCTTTCTTTATGTTTGATCATTTAGAGGGTGAAGCCCGGGAAGAAATACGCTATCGGTCTGCTCTGGTGCGAGAGGATCCAAAACAAATTATCGCTGCTTTAAAGGAATTGTATGGTTGTACTCAATCGTATATTGCGTTACAGGAGGCCTTCTTCTCTAGAAGACAACAGGAGGGTGAGTCCCTGTTGGAGTTTTCACTGGCCCTCATGAGTCTTCTAGAGAAGGTGAAACAGCAGTCACCAGACGTAATATCAAACGCGGAAATTCTTTTGCGAGACCAATTTGTAGAACACGTTCTTGATAGCACTCTTCGCCGTGAGTTGAAGCAGCTGGTGCGTCGCCTACCCTCTAGTACTCTGCTAGATGTGCGTAGTGAGGCTATCAGGTGGGAGAGGGAGGGTATGCCCGGGGGCGTTAGGGGTCGCAGTCAGTCTGTTCCATTAGCCTATGGGTTCCAATATGGGGTTAGGGGGGGTGCTCATTCATTGGGTGATAATCCCCAACGGTCAGAAATGAGTGAGCTCAAGGAAATTTTGAAGTCACAGCAAGAGCAGCTTAATCAGCTCACTAAGAGCATCGCTCTGCTGCGTGAACCCCCTCGTGGCCCTCGGTTGGGTCGTAATGAGTCTGTAATATGTAGGAGATGTCAAAAACGTGGCCACTTTGCAAGGGAGTGTGATGGGGAGCGTGTTCCTTTTCGCCCTCCTTTACCAGACCGAACAGACACCAGAGTTCCAGAGAACAGGCAGATAAACCCACGTCATGTATCGGAAAACTAGCTCCCGCCGTGTTGTTGAGTCGCAGCACAGGTGGGGGAGATGCAGGCTCAGTGTTGTGTAGGGATGGTTCTATACCAAACTTAATGCTGTCTTGTCCTCATTTGGTGGTAGTTATGGGTGGGGTGTCTGTGCCGTGCCTGGTGGACACTGGTTCAATGGTGTCTACCATCACAGAAAGTTGTTTCCGTGAATGTTTTGAGCCATGGGACCAGGAACGGCTGAAATCCTGTCAGTGGTTGCAGCTTAGGGCTGCTAACGGGTTGTCTATTCCTTATATAGGGTACATCGAATTAGATGTAGAACTGTGTGGTGAATTAGTCCCAAAATGTGGTGTGTTGGTTGTCCGGGACCCTCCTGGTGGCATCAGTGCCCAAGCCCCTGGTGTGGTGGGCATGAATATTTTGGGCCGATGCTACCAGGAGCTCTTTGGACAATACGGGTCTTCTCTGTTTGATTCTCCCCCAGTGTCAAGTGCTTCAAGGAAGGTGTTTCAGGCATTACAGCACTGTCATCAGGCGAAATTACAGATGCCTACAGAGGGGATTGGAAGAGTACGGGTTCATGGTCCTCAAGTAAGTCGTGTTCCAGGGGGTATGATTAAGATGGTGGTGGCTACTTGCTCTGATAAATTTTCTAGTGGCGTGGCACTTTTTGAGCCATTAGAGACTGGACTTCCAGCGGGGCTACTTGCTTCCCCTGCCCTGGTTCGAGTTATTAGAGGTACTGTACGTGTCCCTATTGTAAATGTTGAGACCTCTGATGTTTTGTTGTTTCCTCGTAGGGTTATCGGTACGCTAACTGGCGTGTACATTGTTACTCCCTCACCAGGAGTTATCGAGACTAGGTCTTTAACGGGGACTGGACCCTTAACTGGCACCATGTGTTCCACGAGTGCTAAGGTAGATCCTCCTCTTGTGCCCGAAGGGATAGATGCGGTTGACTTGCCTTTACTCTCTGGGGAAGAGCAGGATAAGGTGAGGGCTTTGCTGGGGAAGTATCAGACTGTCTTCGCTTCATGTGAAAGTGATTTGGGGTGTACTGACATGATCTCACATGATATCCCGTTACTAGATGACGTCCCTGTCCGGCAGCGGTATAGGCGCATACCTCCCACTGAATATGATGTGGTGCGAACACATATTAATCAGTTGCTGGAGACACAGGTGATTCGTGAGAGTTGCAGTCCCTATGCTTCTCCTATAGTCTTGGTAAAGAAAAAGGATGGTAGTCTACGCCTGTGTGTAGACTACCGTCAGTTAAATGCCAAAACGAGGAAGGATGCGTTTCCCTTGCCCCGTATTGAGGAGTCGTTGGATGTTTTGTCTGGGGCCCGCTGGTTTTCAACGATGGATTTAGCCAGTGGGTACAATCAAGTCCCGGTCACAGAAGAGGACAGGTATAAGACTGCTTTTTGCACGCCATTTGGATTATTTGAATGGAATCGAATGCCATTTGGATTGTGCAATGCTCCTAGTACGTTCCAGCGGCTGATGCAACGTCTGTTTGGGGATCAATGTCAGTCCTTATTGCTTTATTTAGATGACATTATTGTGTTCTCTTCCTCTGTAGAGCAGCATCTAGAGCGGTTGGAGGTTGTTCTAGGTCGCCTGAAAAGGGAGGGACTTAAGGCTAGACTGGACAAGTGTGCGTTTTTGAGGCAAGAGGTTAGTTATCTGGGCCATGTAATTTCAGCAAAGGGTGTATCAACTGACCCGAACAAGACTCAGGCTGTCGCTCAGTGGCCTCGTCCATCCAGTGCAACTGGACTGCGTTCATTCCTTGGCTTTGCCAGTTATTATCGTCGGTTTGTAGAGGGGTTTGCAAAGATTGCAGCCCCCCTGCACCGACTGGCAGCTGAGTTTTCTGGTAAGGGCAAGTCAAAGCATGTTGGGTCAGGGTTTGGAGACGCCTGGAGTAAGCAGTGTGAGTGTAGTTTTTCGGAGTTAAAGAAGCGACTCACCACTGCCCCTGTACTCGCATATGCAGATTTTACAAAGCCGTTTATCCTGGAGGTGGACGCCAGCCATGGGGGCTTGGGGGCAGTCCTCTCTCAAGAGCAGGAGGGGCGAGTTCGCCCTATTGCCTATGCGAGTCGTAGTCTGAGGCCCACTGAGCGCAATATGTCCAACTACAGTTCTATGAAGTTGGAGTTTGTTGCGCTCAAGTGGGCCATGACTGAGAAATTTAGAGAGTATTTGTTGGGCAGTCGGTGTGTTGTCTTTACGGATAATAACCCACTTAGTCACCTGCAGAGTGCGAAGCTTGGGGCGGCTGAGCAGAGGTGGGCTGCACAGTTAGCTGCCTTTAACTTTGAGATCCGTTATCGCTCTGGAAAAAGTAATTTGAATGCAGATGCTCTTTCTCGTCAGAACCCCCCTGAGAGTCCAGTGATGGGAGACTTGTTACCCGGAACGGTAGTGCCTGTGCCATTACAACAGGTCTTGGAGGGGGCGCCACTAGTTGAGGTACGACAGTCCATGATTTCTACTATGTCAGGTTATTCTTTAGCAGACTTGGGATCACTGCAAGCGGTGGATCCTGTGATTGCAGAAGTACTGCCGTTTTGGAGGCGGAAGACCCGTCCAGGACGGGATGAGCGCCAGCAAATGTCATCTTTAGCTTTGACATTGCTCCGTCAATGGGACCGCTTTGTGGAGAAGGATGGGGTTCTCTACCGGCGGGTGCATTGTCCGGATGGGGGAGAAGAGATCTTGCAGTTAATACTTCCAGCTGTTTTGAAGTCTGAAGTGGTCATGCAATTACATCAGCAACATGGCCATCAGGGCATAGAACGGACAACCGAGCTAGTCCAAAAACGGTGCTATTGGCCTGGTCTTTCAGGTGATGTGTCTCGCTGGTGCCTGGAGTGTGAGAGATGCCAGGCTGCTAAGGACACTCGGCCACTAGCCCAAAGTTTTATGGGCCACCTTCTGGCCTCTCGTCCAAATGAAATTGTCGCAATGGATTTCACTGTATTAGAGCCGTCAAGATCAGGCCTGGAGAACGTTCTGGTGGTAACAGATGTATTTAGCAAATATACTTTGGCCATCCCCACTAGAGACCAGAAGGCGGAAACCGTAGCCCAGGCCCTGGTGACGGAATGGTTTTGCAAGTTTGGCATTCCAAGCCGCTTGCATTCGGACCAGGGCCGTAGTTTTGAATCTCTGTTGATCCGGCAGCTTTGTGATTTGTACGGTGTGAAGAAGTCTCGCACCACACCATATCATCCGGCTGGAAACGGCCAGTGCGAGCGTTTCAACCGTACATTACACAATTTGTTACGGACCTTGCCGGTTTCTAAGAAAAGGGATTGGGTGGCGTGCTTACCACAGGTAGTCTTCTGTTATAATACAACTCCGCACCAAAGTACAGGTGAGTCGCCTCACTTTTTAATGTTTGGCCAAAACCCACAGCTACCAGTGGATTTTTTGTTAGGGAGAGTTCAGGAACCGGTAGCAGGTGGTGTTCATACCTGGGTAGAGGAGCACCAGAGACGGTTAAACCTAGCATTTCAGGCAGCACGTGAGCGGCTGCAAGCAGCCGCTGATAGGCGGAAATTAAACCATGACCGGCAGGTTCGTGATGCCCCGCTCGTGGAAGGTCAGCTAGTATTCCTTCGCCACTGTAGCCACAAAGGTCGCCATAAGATCCAGGACATATGGAGCCCTGTGGTTTATCAAGTGGTGCGAGCACCGAGAGATGGGGGTGCAGTGTATACTATTGCACCAGTGGAGAACCTGAGTAAGGTGACTACAGTTCATCGGTCACTGCTTAAGAATCGTATACAGAGAGATTTTTCTGGTGAGTCTGCTGATGCAGTGGTGGAACTCCCAGTGTTGTCTGGGGACATTGAAGAGGAAGAAGAATTAGATTTGGTTAGGGTGGTTAAGACACTGGGTTCAGGGGGACGGAGTATTGACCAGGAGACGTCCGCTTCCTTGACACAGGTTACACTTAACCTTTCTGGGGGGTCCCCATGTTCGGTTGCAATAGGGGCTGAGCCATGCCCTGAAGCTGAATTGGGTTCTTCGATAGAGCCAGGAGAAGTGGCTGATGTGATACCACGTCGGACCGGTAGAACGACTGCTGGGTTTCATTCCAATCTTCATCGTCTCCCTCGCTCAGTAGGAGATTCACTGCCCGCTAATCCAGTGTCTAACTGTATCACTGCTATTTTTAGGCCCTGGAAGTGACTTTAGCACTTTTTTTCCTTTTCCCCTTTTTCTGGTGTAATCACCGGGCCAGTGATTTAAAAGTGGGGGGTAGATTGTAGCAGATGTTGCACATTAAGTGTTTGTGAACGCCCATTGTTAACTACACATCGTTAAGGTCTGTATAAAAGGCCATCCAAGAGGGGGGAAAGTGCGTCATCATTCAGCTGACTCTCTGTAGTGGGTGTGTCGCTGCCGTGCGTCTGGTATGTAGTGGCTGGTTAAGCCCTTTCGCTTTCACTCTTTAAAGTGTTTTCTTTGGGTTAACTTGGTTGTATGCTTTTGGAAGGCTGGTGTCTGTTCGGCTCCTATTCGTACTGTAGAGTGGTGGTTTTGAGCCATCGCGAGCCCTTTACGGAATCACGCTTCATAAGGCTGAACTTTTCCTCGTGGTGTTGTTGACATTTCTGCGCGCTCCCGTGACTGCTGTCTCCCCGGCCGGTAAGTAGAGTGTTGCCGCTTGCACGTTTTGTGTATATTAACTGATTACGAATACATTTTAATTGTGTATATTTTTAATTAGTTATTAGTATGGACGCCTTGCTCTGCCAGAGGAATGACTGACCGTTTGTGTGGTGGCATGTGAAACCCCTGTAGTCCGCTACATTTTGGAAAGGTATGGAGGTTGATTGTGCTCTGTTTTTATTATAGATTGAATTATGACGTGAGCGTCTTCTCCTGCTTGGCACGTGCTGGATGCTGCTGTTTTGTTTTTCTGTTTTGCTTGTTTTGTTTTGCTTCTCTGTTTTGTTTTGCTTCTCTGTTTTGTTTTGCTTCTGTTTTGCTGTTTTGTTTTACTGTTTGTTTTGATTGTTTTCCTGTTTGTTTCTGTTTAGTTTTTGCTTGCTTTGCATATTATTTTTGCTAATTTGTTATTCTATGTGAACTGTTAAATTTTGGTTGTCTTGAGGGCTGCTCTGCTTTAAATATTACATCTTGTGATGCCTTTTTGTCCTGCTCTACTGTGGCCTTGTGCATCAACCTTTTATGAACATTGGTTGTGATATTTAGTTGGGGCCAGTTTTCTCCATGCGCACTGGTAGCGGCCCCCTCAGGTAGTTTAATTTTTACTTTCTGTGAGCCCAATTATTAAGTGCTGTGTGTCTGGATTTTGTACTTGCCAATTAAATTGTGTTCTCCTTTTTCCTAGGAGCTGGGGGCATCTAATACGGGCAGTCGGGCCGTTGTGTGGTGGGGATCTGTCCTCTTTATGATTAGTCTTTTGCTCACTGGTGTGCAGTGAAGTCCACGGTGTGGTATTTTGACTCTCTAACTGTGTGCACGTGTGAATCCTTGGGTCCTTTTAGTGCCCAGTGCCTAATCTGCCCGACTGGTAGGCCCCAGCTCCTCTGGATGGATGAAGAGTCATTCACTTTTCTTGTCACCACTGTTGGCCAGTTTAAAGAGTATATGTTTGTCTTTTAAGGTTTGTGATATAAAGACAATTGACTTGTAATAAAAGAAGACATATTTTTCTATATCCACGTCTCATTGTTTGTCTCTTTGCCAGAGGTACGAACCTGTATTTTATGTCCCAGGTAATGTACTGGGTGGCGTAGTCGAGCTTTAATTGTATTAGTTTAAGTGCCAGTTATTGTGTTGGTCTGTTTACCCACGCAACAAAAAGCCTTAGTCCCCCCTCCGCGCCACATATATATATATATATATATATATATATATATATATACAGGGGTTGGACAATGAAACTGAAACATCTGGTTTGGTTTTAGACTACAATAATTCACTTTATCTGTCATCAGTCATGCACATGGTCCTCCATAATGATTCAGTAGTCCTTGGCAATGATATTCCTATGTAGCACAAGTATTAGACCTAGAGAATGCCATAATATTGCAGCTCAAACCATCTCTGATCCACCCCCATGCTTCACTCTGGGTATGCAACAGTCTGGGTGTTACATTTCATTGGGGCTTCTCCACATCATAACTCTCCCGAACATGGCAAAGGCAGTGAAGGTGGACTCAACATAAATGTTTCACACTGTCCACAGCCCAAGATTTTTGCTGCTGTACCATTGCATTTGGCATTGGCATGAGTAACCAAAGGTTTGGCTATAGCTGCCCGTCCATGTATATTGCCCCTGTTAAGCTCCTGACCAACAATTTTGAAAACAGGAAAGTTGAGGTGCACATTTTATTCTGCAGCTAGTTGGTAAAATGTGGCTTTACAACCACAAATCATAAAAAGCTGGGACAGTATGGAAAATGCATATTAAAAAAAGTGGTTTTCAAATTTAATTTAACTTGTATTTAATAGTTAAAGTTAATCAAGAAATATGTTTAAAACTATTTTTGTTCTTTACAGGAGGATAGACATGCTATGTTGTATGAAGTCAATTGCCATTAACACTTTTCATAGTAGGTCTAATTGAAGAGGTCTTTATTTACGTTCAATCATACTTAATTATTCTCCATAGACAGAATGTTTTTATTATCTACAAGCTGTATATTATGAAAGTCCAAACCCCACTACTCTCTCAGAAAAACTGTGTTTTTTTCATTTGTTTTTAAAGCCATTAGGTGTACAGCACAAGGACAATGGGCCACATACTTGAGTTTGTCCAATGTGTAGTTTGGATCCTCCAGTTTTTCAGAAAACAGCTTGACTCCTGAATCTCCTGGATGATTGTAGCTCAGATCCAGCTCTCTCAGGTGTGAGGGGTTTGAACTCAGAGCTGAAGACAGAAAACCACAGCCTTCCTCTGTCACCATACAGCCAGACAATCTACAAACACAGCAATAGTCCACGTCACACAGTTGGCCAATCACACATCTCTTTGTGTTATTAAGATGCTGACTGCTGTTTCTGCTCATGTGAACACGAGTGATGAAAACACACATTCTGATTACCTTTCCCTATTGATCAGCAAACTCACTACAGTACTCAACAAGGACTAAAAACAATCATAGTGCTATAGTGCTTTGACAATGTAGATTGTGTCATAGCAGCTTAACATAAAAGTTCTAGTAAACTGAAACTGTCAGTCCTGTTCTCAGAGTTGAAGTTCAGTTTAGCTCAGTTCAGTGTGGTAAGATTCACTGCTGAAAGTCCAAACACTGAAGAGCAAATCCATTGATCCACCACAAGTCCCAAACCAAGCAAGCCAGTGACAAAGAAGTGACAAATCCTTACCAATTGACAAAAGTGACAAAAAAGCCTGGAGAGAAACCAGGTACAACCATTTCTCCTCTGGCCAAATTTCTTGTGCAGAGCAGCATTCTATGCGCTGGAGGCTGGAGAATGCTAGACATTCATTGTGGACAAGCTGCAGGTGTAAGTAGGTCACCAGGCTCAATGTTCTTGACTCCTCCATGACTGCCACAGCATCTGCTCAGAATACAGCCTGGTCCAGGATTATGGATACCTCTAGAAGTCCTCTGTGGTTGGCATCATCTCTTCACAGGTCACAATCTCTAGAGACCTCGGGATGAGTGTACCCAGGTGGAAATATGGAACAAAAAATAATTAGTGTAGCATATTTGCTGCGGACAGACTGGAGCCGAGCCTCTGGTGTGTGCAAACTCATGGAAAAGATGTGGTGTGATGAAGTGGACTTCTTGTCCTGTATTTTCCCATCCATTTCTTAAAAAAATCTTTCTACAAGTGATTGTACAGGTGCAGATATATGAGCTCTGATACTACACTCTCCAGAGTATTCCTTTAGCTAGTGCTGTTTTTATTTGTTGTTGTTTCACTGAGCCCAGTGGAATGAGAAACAAATTGGTAGAGAAGAAATTGCAAGGCAAGGCAAGTTCAATTGCATGTCAAAGAAAAGGCAGAGTTTTATAACACACCCACTTGCTGCATTGCCACACACCAATGTTAGCTCATAGGTGTTTGGGAGCCAAAACTAACTCCCAAAAAGTGTTCTTTGGTGAGCTGTTTCGAACAGCTGAAATTAACTCAAAAATAACTTATGTTTTGGATTTTGTTCAAAATTCCATAATATCAGTTAATTCTGTGATTTTGTTTGAAGTATACCGGGGCCTTAATTCTGGCTAACCAGGCACCCCTGGAAGGGGAAGCAATGCTTCATCAACACTATTTTTAATAGTAGTGAAGAGTGGTTTACCTCAACTGAGGACGTTGTTGGATGGTGGAAGGAAGACTTTAAGAATCTCCTCTATCCCACTATGTGCCTTCCTTTGAAGAAGAAAAGATTGGAGACACGGGTTGATTTGTCCATGACCCAAGCTGAAGTCACCAAGGTAGTCTGCAAGCTCCACAGTGGCAAAGCAGCAGGGGTGGATGAGATCCACCCTGAGTAGCTCAAGTATCTGCATGAGATGGATCTTGGTTGACACGCCTCTACAACATTGCATGGAGTTCAGGGACAGTGGCTGGGCAAATGGAGTGGGGCTCCCGGCTTTAAGAAGGAGAACAGGTGGGTGTGTTTTAACTCTTGACACACTGTTAAGAGCTATTTGGTCTCTGTTTGAAAGGAGCAGGAGTTTGCTTCGCATTGCTGGCTATAAGTCAGATTCGTTCCTGATGCATGTTGGACTCCAACAGGGCTGCCCTTTCAACTCAATGCATATGATGTTATCCTGTTTGCCTTCAATGTGTATTGGGAATCAGCACCACCAAGTCTAAGGCCATGCTGCTCAACCAGAAAAAGATGGCATGCCATCTCCGGGAGGAGTTCAAATATCTTGGCATTTTGCTCATGCGAAAGGGAAGGATGGAACGTGAGACTGACAGATAAATTGGTGCGACAGTAGTAGCAATGTGGCCACTATACCAGTCTGTTGAGGTGAAGAAGAAGCTGAACCAAAACCAAAGTGCTTGATTTACCACTCAATCTAAGTTCCTTAGGACAAGATCATGGATACAAGCGGCTGAAATTAGCTTCCTTTGCTGGGTGGCAGGGCACAAGTAAAAGACAGAGAGCTCTGTAACCCAGGAAAAACTCTTGTGGCTTGGTAGAAGACCCAGGACATGCTGAAAGGAATATGTGAATGCAAGGAGGAGTGAATGCAAACTGCTGAAAAGGGGGCAGGACATAATGCAATAATTATTTTATTTTGATTATTGAACAACCCTATAAGTAAAAATGTCTTTGTTGTTGTTTGTTTTACCTCAGTATCTCCAATTTACAGTGTGGATTCGTCAGTCCATCAGAAAGAAGCTTCACTCCTGAATCCTGCAGGTCATTGTTACTCAGGTCCAGCTCTTTCAGGACACAGTTTGAGGATTGTAGAGCTGAACACAAACTCTCACAAGACTGAACGGTGAGATTACACATGCACAGTCTGAACAAGAGAAAAATAAAATACATTAATGATCTAAATCACAGTAATTCCTCTGATGTTAAAAAAAATCAATAAAGTAAGTGCTTGAGCTTAGACCTCAGTTTTTCCAGTTTACAGTTTGGACTCTTTAGTCCATCAGAAAGAAGCTTCACTCCTGTATCCTGCAGGTTATTATTACTCAGGTCCAGCTCTCTCAGGACACCGTTTGAGGATTGTAGCACTGAAGATAAACTCTTACAAGACTGAACAGAAAGATGACATGTGGAAACTCTGAAGAACAAAAAAAATTAACAATGTGACCTTTAAAAATTAACTTCATGAAAATCAATTAAAGTACTTTGAACACAGACCTGAGTTTCTCCAGTTGACAGTTTGGACTCTTCAGTCCATCAGAGAGAAGCTTCACTCCTGAATCCTGCAGGTCATTGTTACTCAGGTCCAGCTCTCTCAGGACACAGTTTGAGGATTGTAGAACTGAAGACAAACTCTCACAAGACTGAACAGTGAGTTTACAGATGCACAGTCTGAGAAGGAAGAACACAGGTTACATTAATTGTGTAATTTTAAATAATACATCTCATGTACAAAAAATGCTAAAAAATTAATGAAGAAATCATAATAATTAAAGCCGCAAGTGGTGATAGGTGGGTTCAAGTGTTTAAGGGCCTTTTTGAAACTAACCTTGTTTAGGTCTTTGACAACCAAAAATTCATGGCTGAAACTAAAATCCACCATGGATACAATAGCAGGTGTGCTCAACCCGGTTCCTCCAGAGAGTTTAGTTGCAACCTTAATCAAACACACAGATCTTTAATTTCCAAGTGCTCCTTCAGATCCTACTTAGTTGTGTTTAATCAAAGTTGGAGCTAAACTCTGCAGGAAGGTACATCTCTAGGAACAGGATTGAGCACCCCTGATCTAGGCAGTCCAGAGATTTATACACTTGTTTTGTAGTGATTGACCAAAAAAACAAAAACAAGGATTAGTTCACAAAAGTCATTTTTTCACATATTGAGCAATATTTAATGAACAATTTGAGCGACAGCAAGAGTTATCACGTCAAAGTGTTCCGTATGAGCAGGCAAATCATAAGATATGTACTCTGGGTGCCTAAGCAAAACTTTGTGTATTACACAATCAATTAAACACTCAGAAAAACTCAAAATTGCCCACAGTTGCCGATTTCTTTCAAAATTCTTACAGACCTCCAGGACCCAGGTCATTACTAACCTTGTGTAATGGGTGGTCCAAAGTTAATCGGCTAATGACACCCATCAAGTGTTATAGCACAATTTGCTGTGGGTTCAAGTTAGCAAAGAAGTTTTCTGAGTACTCCTTTGTGTGAAAATTGCAATTTCTTCTTTTCAGTAATTATTGATATTTAGCTGATGTGTTGTACGGAGTAAAAGCTACAGCTACAGAACACTTTACACTTTACAATTTTGACTGCACAATGTGGCAGAAATAAAATAATAATAAAAAATCCCAACAAATACAATAGGGTTCTAGCGCTACACTCTTAAACCCTCAATGATCAAAAATATCAATCAGGTGGTTGAACTCAGACCTCAGTATCTCCAGTTTACAGATTGGACTCTTCAGTCCATCAGAAAGAAGCTTCACTCCTGAATCCTGCAGGTCATTGTTACTCAGGTCCAGCTCTCTCAGGAACCAGTTGGAAGATTGTAGAGCCGAAGACAAACTCTCACAGGACTGAACAGTGAGATTACACATACAGAGTCTGAACAGGAAGAACAGAAATTAAATTAACAGCGTGACCTTTAAGATATAACTTAATAAAAAAACTATTTAATATCTTTGTACTCAGACCTCAGAATCTCTAGTTTACAGTTTGGACTCTTCAGTCCACCAGAAAGAAGCTTCACCCCTGAATCCTGCAGGTCATTGTTATTCAGGTCCAGCTCTTTCAGGACACAGTTTGAGGATAGTATAGCTGATGACAAATTCTGACAGGACTGAGGAGTTAATTTGCACATGACCAATCTGAGACAGAAGGACATAGGTTACGTTAACAGTGTGAGTTTTAGTGATTTTTTTGATGTAATAAAAATGAATAACAAACATACAAATAAATAATAATCAATCAGACGCTTGAACTCAGACCTCAGAATCTCCAGTTTACAGTTTAGACTCTTCAGTCCATCAGAGAGAAGCTTGACTCCTGAATCCTGCAGGTCATTGTCACTCAGGTCCAGCTCTCTCAGGACACAGTTTGAGGATTGTAGAGCTGAAGACAAACTCTCACAAGACCGAGCAGTGAGATTACAGCACTGTAGCCTGTATAGAGGACAAACACAATACATATGTGTTCATCTGGAGTGCTTTATACTTGTATGGAACTTTGGGCACTGCAAAAAAGACATTTGTCTATGAAACGAAATGAAATGGCTTCCTTTAGCTATTTCATGAACCTTGCTCCTCATCCTTCACCCTTGTCCACTGTTGTACCACCTCTCCCATGAGCTTTCGTTTTGTGTGTTTTTTTTTTTGAGAAGAATCTAAAATCTGCTCCAGGAGAGGTGGAATATCTGCGACAGAATTTCCTCTTTGCTATTCACAGATGATGCTGTCCTGTTGGCTTCATCAGACATGGACCTTCAGCAAGCACTTTGCTTCAGTTTACTGCAGAGTATGATGAGGAAAAGATATGAAACAGTATCTCCAAGTCTGACTTAATAATGCTCCACTTGAAAAAAAGTGGCTTGCCATATCCAGGTTGGAGAAAAGTCCTTACCTCAGGAAGAGGAATTCAAGTATGTTGGGGTTTTGTTCATGAGTGAGGGAAGGATGAAACATGATATTGACAGGCAGATTGATGCAGTGAGAACAGTAATGCAGCCAATGTACCAGTCCATTGTGGTAAAGAAGGAGCTTAGCCACAATGCAAAAACTCTCAATTTAAAAGTCAATCTACGTTCCTACTATCACCTATGGTCAAAAGGAAAAGATCTCGAATACAAATGAAATGAGTTTCCAGTGCAGTGTGCACTCTTAGAAATAGTGTGAGGAGCTTTGTCATCCCGGAGGAACTTGCAGTAGAGCCGCTGCTCCTCTAAATTGAGAGAAGCAAGCTGATGTGGCTCAGGCATCTGATTCAAATGCCTCCTGGACACCTACCTAGAAAGTTGTTCCAGGCTTGTCCCACCGGGAGGAGACCCCAGGAAAGACCCAGAACAGGCTGGAGGGATTATGTCTCTCGGCTTGCCTGGGAGAACCTCGGGATCTCCTGTCTGCAGAAACAACTCTCTACTCATTCCTTTGAAATTTTACATTACATTCATGATAATTATATGCATGTATTTGTGTCCGATGTCCTGTCTCCTGCGTCATTTGGTTCACATTCAATTGAATTGAATTCAAATGTTGTCAATGCCTTCAACATGATGTATATGTTTTTATACACTCACTTTTGTCTACTGTCACCAAAACTAGGTAATGTGAGCGTGATGGTGTACTGAATCTGCAGATTTTAAAACTGCACTGTATTACTTAGAAGGAAGAATTGATTATTTCTTAGATGAAGGAGAGGACTTTGACTTACTGAGCTCTTCTGGAGGTTTTGATGACTGCTGATAGTCTGATGAGACACTCGTCTGATCTCTGGAATTTCTGAAGCTCAAAATCCTCCAGCTGCTCCTCTGAGGTCAACAACACAAAGACCAGAGCAGACCACTGGGCAGGTGAAAGGTCAGCAGATGACAGACTTCCCTCTCTAAGGTGAGACTGAATCTCTTTCAGCAGAGTTTGGTCGTTCAATTCATTCAGACAGTAGAACAGATTGATGGACCTCTCTGGAGACAGATTTGCTTCAAGTTTCTGCTTGATGTACACAATTATTTCTTCTTTGCTCTGGTCACTGTCATCTTGCTGTGTCAACAGGCCTTGCAAGAGTTGTCTATTAGATTGGAGTGACAGACCGAGAAGGAAGCGAAGGTAAAGGTCCAGATGTCCATTGTCACTTTCCAGAGCCTTGTCCACTGCAGTCTTCAGCAAATCAGTCATGCCTTTATGTTTTCTTCTCTTTCTGAAATTAAATGAAACTTTCTTGCTCAGGTCAAGACACAGATGCTCATAAAGGGCTGCAATGAACTCTTGAATGCTCAAGTGAAGAAAGCAGTACACTGTACCAAGAATGATTCCTTTCTCCTCCTTAAAGATCTGGGTACACATGCCTGAGTACACCGATGCCTTATAGACGTCAATGCCACAGTCTTTCAGATCGCTCTCATAGAAGACCACATTGTTTCTTTCCAGCTGCTGGAAGGCCAGTTTCCCCAGTGAAAGGATGAGGTTTTGATCCCAGGAAGCATCTGGTGTGTTTTCTCCATCATACTTTCTTCTGCTCTGGTGGATCTGAAAGCATAGAAAGTGTGTGTACATCTGTGTCAGAGACTTGGGAGATTCCTGCAGTGTTTCAGCATAGGTTCTGTGTTTCAGTTCAGTATTTCTTTTCTCCTTCAATACATTCTGGAGAACAGTGGCTGAAATCCAGCAGAAGACTGGGATGTGGCACATAATAAAGAGACTCTTTGACTGTTTAATGTGATCAATGATCTCTCTGGCCTGATTCTGATCTGGGAGTCTCTTTCTGAAATACTCCTCCTTTTGGTCATCATTGAATCCTCGTATCTCTGTCAGCCGGTCGATACAGTCCGCAGGAATCTTACTGGCAGCTGCTGGTCTGCTGGTGATCCAGATGAGAGCAGAAGGAAGCAGATTTCCCTTGATGAGGTTCGTCAGGAGAACATCCAGAGAGACTGATGATGATAAATCACGACACATCTCATTACCAGCAAAGTTCAGTGGAAGACGAAATTCATCCAATCCATCAAGGATGAACAGGACTTTAAATCGTGTCCTTCTTGTAAGGTTCATTCCTTTGGTTTCAGGAAAAAACTGAGTTATGAGGTCTTTTAGACTTTGTTTTTCTTTCTCCCTTAGGTTCATCTCTCTGAATGGAAGAGGAAATATGAAGCTGATGTCTTGATTTTCTTTTCCTTCAGCCCAATCCAGAACAAACTTTTGCACAGAGATTGATTTCCCGATGCCAGCAACTCCTTTTGTCAAGACAGTTCTGACCTGCTTGTCTTGTTCAGGTGCTTCAAACAAATGTTTGCATTCAACCTTCTTCTCCAGTGATTGATGACGTCTGGAAGCAACTTCAATCTGTCTTATCTCATGTTCAGTGTTGACCTGTTCACTCGCACCCTGAGTGATATAGAGATCTGTGTAGATGTTATTCAGAAGTGTGGAGTCTCCCTGCTGAGCATTTCCTTCAAACACACTTTGATATTTCTTCTTCAGGCTACATTTAAGCTGATTAATGAAGAACAGCTCACCTAAACACAGGAGCAAAGAAGCAGATAGATTTAGTCTTGACTTTTCCAGCTATATTTGTAAGAGTCAGTCTGACTGATGGCCATGAGTCTCTTACCCTCGAGAGTATCAGCAACTTCATCTTGCTTCATATCTCTCAAGAAGAAGAGTGTGAGATCAAGAGCTGCTTCTGTGATTCTGCATCTGTTCTCATTAAAGTCCTTTACAAACTCTTGTCTGTTTTCCTCTTGTAAGATTTTCATAAACTTTTCCAGTTCATTCTTCAGAAATCTATCAATTTTGTTCTCAAGATTCTATGATTGAAGAAATGAGAAGAATATTTAACCAATGAAATCATTCACATACATTTCTACATCCACAGTCTACTCTGTGAGATAATGAGTCTTTAAGCAGGCCCAGTTTTAGCAGCTTGTGGGGTTGGGCTCTCTTTTATACTCCATGCCCAACCCCTTTGGATCAAATCAACTCAAGTAAAACAATAAGAAAAGTATAAAGGTACAACATAATAAACAAATCTGCACATAAATTAATAGTAAACGTATTAGTGTTGGGGAAAGGGGATGGTATGGATATGTTTAAGTGTATGAGAAACCAACTGACACCACCTGACAGGGAGTGCTGAATCTCCAATAAAAATACTATGGTAAAATAAATTTCAATATTTAAAGACATGGTGTGGATCAATGGGTTTTAATGCAGTGCTTCTTATCAGATCTGAGGTCCACTTGTATCTCAATCAGGCAGAGAAAATCATTGATTTTTGTAT
Organism: Danio albolineatus; assembly: GCA_903798035.1. Lineage (NCBI taxonomy): Eukaryota > Metazoa > Chordata > Actinopteri > Cypriniformes > Danionidae > Danio > Danio albolineatus. Next base: position 10,486 of record CAIGQQ010026623.1, on the reverse strand, counting down.
AGCATGACTTACTGAAAATTAAAGTCCCTGTGCATATACCCCAGTATGGGCACTGCAACTTGCACCACTAACGGAAGAGTTGCAGGCAGGGATCTGGTGAATTTTGGCATGGGGAGATAAAAGTGAGGTATACTAGCATTATTAGTGGAGGCAGACAAAATAGAGTGAGGGCGAATGACGAGCTTTAGGGCTAGAGGAAGGGGGTGTGGGTCAAGGGTAGGGGAGAGTGTTAGGAGTTGGAATAATAAGAAGGCTGATGGTGCATTGCCACTGGCATGTTGTGGGTAAGAAGACAGCTCGGCTAAAACAAAGGTAAATTTGGGAAGTCCATGAAAATCTAAAAGCCATCTAAGAAAAGTTCTAAACTAGACCAGTCATCAAATACACAGGATTGAATAACTACACATGTGAAGTTTGTGTAATCTGTGTATAGATGATTGATCAATTTCATTCTCGATGACAGCCCAAATTTAGCCTTGTTTTAGTGGGATATGTGGAATAATTAACTCTGGTGTGCATTATTTTCTAATAGTTCAATGGACCATAGTTGTAACAGGGACTCCACGAGCATCACAGGTGTGCATTATTTTCTAGTAATTCAACAGACCGTAGTAATTTAATCCATATTTAAGCCAGTTTTAATTTGAATTTAAAATTTGAATAAAAATTAATTAGTTCCCACCTGGAAGATCCACAGGAGACTGTCTGTGAAACTCTTGTGCCTCCTGTGAGTCTTGTATCTTGGTTCTGATATCTCATATTCAACACTGTTAATGAATAAAACCACTGTAACAATACATTTTGAGGCAAACAATACAGATATATCTTGAAAACTTGATGAAAACTTGAACACATGATTTGCAGTGCTCATGATAGGAGGACAGTCAGGACAAGTGCTGTGTTAAATGTTAAATTTAGCTGAGAAAAATCACACAGAAAAGTCATTATAGTGTCATCGATTCATTAATTAAATCAACCGATTCATTCAGGAATGGCTCTCTTTACTGAATTGTTGGTTCACATGATGTGTGACCAATAATATAAAACAGAAAATACCTTTGGGCAGATGATGGTTCTTTCTCTTTGAGGGTTGGCGGATGATTTTTGGACCAGTTACTCTTCAGAGACACAGCACTGGACACACATGAGCCTGAACTCACACTGAAGGCACAAACACACCAGAGCAAAAGTAGTCTTACAAACTGTTTAAGTTTAACATCTTGCATCTCATACTTTTGCCAAGTTATCATATTCAGAGGAGAGTGCTTTGGGGTTTAGGTCTATTGCTAATCTGTTTTGCTCGATGTTTTTTAACAGTTCTCAAACTTTTATATCTAAAACTAACTCTGTTTTTATCATATATGTTGGCTATGTGATGAGCTGTCCAAAGACTGGTCGGTGGAATCCTGTTAAATCTCTTGGAGGAATGAGAATCTACTGTGTCTAGAGCAGGGGTGTACAAACTCGGTCCAAAATGCAATCATGTCCCCAAGGAATGCGGAGGGTTAGGGTTAGGACATTAGATTGAGAAAACACATAAACCTAAATATATACACAGAAGTAATAATCAACATAGGTGTACATGATAATGAGGCAACCAAGGCAGGAAACAGAACAAAGGAGCATGTCACAAGACACCCCTGAATAAACCGAATACAATGAGCAATGGAATGAAACTGGGTCAGGGACCACGATAGTAGAGCTAAAACAACTCCAAAACAAAACCACAACCTGACAGGCACAGTCCATCAGTTTAACCCTTAGTTGTCGTTGGCCAATGGTACATACCATTTGAAGTGCTTATTGAGCAAAGATATTACAAAGCTTATATTTATTTATTTATTTATTTATTTATTTTTATTTCAGTAGAGAACAAAATAATTTTTATGAAAATAAATATAGGAATAATCTTGCTATTATCCCTGCTTGTTGTTTACTTTATTTAGAAATAAAATTTTCAAAGGGCTACATAACAGTCTATGTGTAACATCTAATGTAAAACACTAAATACCTTTGAGCAGATGATGGAGTTTTGTCACCGAACTCTGGTGGATCCTCTTTAGACCAGTCACTCTTCAGAGAGTTGGACACACATGATCCTGATCTCACACTGAAGACACAAACACACCAGAGGAATAAACTGCAGGACAATCTTCAGTCTCCTTCACGAGAGTTGTATCTGCCAAATATGATAGTGTATCTCTAATATTTGTCTTAATCTTATTAAATGAGCTTCTAGTTTGTCTTAATTTTTTGTCTCTTCTATAAGCACAAGCTGAAACTGTTCTGCGGTCAGCTTTAATTCGGATGTTGTACAGTACTTTAATCTCGACACATTACGTATATTCAGCTCTGGGATATATGGCACCAGATCAAACTGTCTGTAACCTACAATGATCTCAAAACATTCAACAGTATCTGGATGCAGCCTTGCATAAGCAAGCTGAGACTGCACTCAATGGAGCTAGTGACGTCACTGTAAGGGGTGGGGTTAGCGGTGGGGTGATTATGTCATATGATGAGGTGTGTGCATTAAAAGCATCGCAGGCACCTCAGAACACTCTCAAAGAATTTCCTGAAGGTGTAAACTGAAGCTTTGTCCATCATTTGATCAGGCGATAGCAACACAAATAAGTGCATTGTTGTTGGTCTTTGTTCTTCAAAGAAAGTGTTGGTGTTGAAATAATGGTGTAAAAACAGAGTCAGTACCTGTGTTTCTCTGAGAGAGAGTCCTCTACTCGCTCTTCTGCCATACTGCAGCTAAAACACCAATGCAGACATTAGCAGAGCTTTGAGGAAACAATCAGCCGCAGACCATCACCTGGAGATGACGATATACTGAGATTAACAACATCACACAATTATGGGTTAAATCCAGCTTATTTAAAGACCATCAGCATTTTAATCATGCATACATGCATATACACACACACAACACAAATAAGCGTAATGGTAGAAGTGTTAAACTTACACGCAGAAGTACAGACGCTCTTGTGCAGCGGGAACAGAACTTGAGCTCTTCTATTCAGTTCACTAAAACACCTGTGTGATCTACAGGTATATCCTGAAATGTTATTGGTTCCACCGAGTGGCGTTGACATTAATATTCATGGGATTCTCCCGACTGCAGGCGTGTCCTCGAGACAACACACCTCTGGAACAGAAAACATTTGTGCAGTTTCTCTGAACACAAGTTTTCGAGAAGATAAAAAGGAATTTGAGATGAAATCTGAGAGGCCTCTGAACAATACTGAAAGAGATACAGTAGCTCACCCTGAAGTGAAAAGTCATAATTTACTCACCCTTCTCGAGTTCCAAACCGGTTTCTTCTGCTAAACACAAATGAAGTTACTAAGAAGAAAGCTAGACGCCTTTAACCACTGAATTCCATATTTGTTTTTACTTTGAATTTCTTCAAGGAGATTTGGAGATTTTCAAATTTGACTTAAGACAAGAATGGGTGTTTTAATGTAGTTTTAGGACAACTTTGATGGAAGGTTTTGATCCACTTCAAATGTTGACTACTGTATACACTCAAAAATATAAATGTAACACTGGCTTTTACTCCAATTTTTCATGAGCTGAATTCAAAGATGGAAAACTTGTTCTATGCTTATTTGTCTTAGTTTGTGTTAGTGAGCACTTCTGCTTTGACGAGCTAATCCATCACCTCACAGGAGTGGGAAATCAAGATGCTGATTAGACAGCATGATTATTGCACAGGGTTGCCTTAGGCTGGCTACAATAAAAGCCCACTCTTAAATGTCCAGTTTTATCACACATTACAATGGATCAGATGTTGCAAATTTTGGCCACAATCAACAACCTGATCAACTCTATGCAAAACAGATGTGTTGCACTGCATTTGTTGTCTGTTTTTGCATCGTGAACATATTTTTGTTTCTTTTTTGACTAGTTAATTTGTGGTCAATAATTTATTATTGATTCCCCTTTTCCCCCTTAGCATTAGAAAACCTTATCTATTAGAAAAACAATCTGTAACAAGGTTTGATGGGGCCATCAAAATATTTTTAAAATGTTGGGAGAAGGGTATAAACGGAGGCTAGAGCTACTACCAAGTGGGTGGGACTTGAGCTCCAAGTAGGCTGTACAAACCTCCTTGAGTTATCATTTACATCATTTATTTAATGTCTTGTACATGACAGAGTCCAACCTTTTATGTTTTATGAATGTCTACACTTACCCCAAGCTTACACCCAACCTCAGTGTAGTCTGTTGTGACTTATTAACATCTACACCTACCCTAAACCCAACCTCACAATAACCTATTGTGTTTTATTGAGGTCTACACCTACCCTAAACCCAACCTCACAATAACCTATTGTGTTTTATTGAGGTCTACACCTACCCCTACCCTAAACCTCACAGTAACCTGATGTGTTTTATTAACGTCTACACCTGCACCAACCCTAAACCCAACGCTAAAGTAACCTGTTGTGTTTTCTGAACGTCTACTAGACCTACACTCACCCTAAACCCAACCTCTCAATAACCTGTTGCATTTTATTAACGTCTACACCAACCCTAAACCCAGTGCAATCCCTTCCACTTGGAGGTCTCCAGGCTGCAGTGATACCTGCTTGAGTGCTGGGACTCAAACCTGCGACCTTTGGATCACAAACCCAACTCTTTTGCATTTACAGTTCCTTCTGTTGGTTGTTTTGGTCTTTATGGTGGTATGCTAACAGGACTGTCGATACACCATATGGGCTTGCTGTCCTGGTCACAGATGACCCAGTAAGAAGTGCAGCAATAATTGGTCCTTTTTTGACTTCCAAAGGCTATTTGCATTTGGGAGAGGGACAGGGTTGGGAGTTAGGACGATTTTAGAGTATCCAGAGTAACTATTAGGGAGCCTGATCAATCTCGCATAGTATTTTAGGTTTAAAACAAGATTAGATTTTCTGCCTAGAAATACAAACCCCTTGATAAGGTATGAAGATTTTCATTAATAAACAAATTAACAAATAAACAAATTACATTGTTCAGATCAATTTCAGTACAGGTAGGAAGAAGAAATGCAAAACTTCTGTGTTTTGATTATGGGAGTTATGTAGTCCCAGTGTTCCTTGATCATAAAGGGCTGCTACTAAACACTGGGGCTTGCATTTGTTTGTGTTTTGTTTGCAACATTTTATGCTTTTGCATAAAAATTAACAAGTATTTTAAACAAGGAGTTGGATGATATTGATAAAATGAATTTTGCAGAATATATTGATACTAACTCATCCAAAAACAAAGTGTTTAGTTGAAGTGATGCTCTAAGAACCAATTTAGAAATTATTGGATACTCAGTTTTTCCTCAGACCGTGACTACTGTCAGATAATATATGCTAATGCCATTTGAGGAAGCTCCAGCTAGTACAACAAAAGGTAGTGAGAATAAACCTTCAGTGTCCATATGGTGAATTATTAATGGTATGCACTCTGAGCTTAACACTAGATCCGCCAGGTGTTACTTACAATAGAGGAAAACATGAGACAATGTTAGAGGTGTCTTACCTGGGCTAAAGACAAAAAGGACTGGGCTGTTCTCAATAGGCCAAAGTCCTCTTTCTAAATGAAAGTAAAATTTGGCATTTCTTTGGAAATCAAGGCCTGAAATAAGAAAGTAAGGGCACAAAATTAAAGTTTCTTGTGGTTCAGAGTTAAGTTTCCACAGTCAGTGGTGGTTTGGGGAGCATCCATATCCCTTACATTATACGTCACTAGCTCCATTGTGTCTGAGACTGCGTGCCTCAGGTGCATATGCTAGTCTGCAGTCAGATACTATTGACTTCATGGCTCCCTCTGCTGACAGCCTCATGGACATGCTGATTTGATTGTCCAGCAGGACTTGACACCTGCCGACACTACCCAAAGTACTAATACCTGCTTGAAGGACCATGGTATTCCTGTACTGGATTAGTCAGAAACCTCAACTGACCTAAATCTCCTAGAGGATTAATTGAAGTAAACAGCCCAGACCAAGTATTGAGTGCTTTACATGTTCATACTGTCTAGTAGTCCAACAATTTTTTAGAATTTAGAATTGTAGGATTTCATTAGCTGTATGCCATAATCATTATAATGAAAAGAAATAAACACTTGAACTATATAAGTCTGTGTGTAATAAATCAATATAATATACAAGTTTCACCTTTTGAATTGAATTACTGAAATAAATCAAATTATTAGTGACATTATAATTTATTGAGATGCACCTGTATGTCTAATAAAATCATGGTTATTCAAGTGTAAATAGACGCGTGAATATTTTTAGTTCACTTGCTTCAATCGCAAGTCAAATCCGCTTCACAGGACTTCTGTCTGCCTGGTGACTCTAGCTTCGTTGTTAAATGGCTAACATGGATTTTATTGAGGGAATAACTGTGTTTGTGCTTTATGAAAAACAGCGTCGATTTGTTTGGAGCTGTATCTGAGTCCACAAGATCCTTTCAGAGGTGCAGCAGCTCTGTGAGTTCATCAACATCTCCAGAAACTTAACCTGGATGATGGAGGCTTTCAGCGGTGCTTCTGACTGAGCCGAGCCCAGTTTGATAAGCCGTTGTCCGGTGTCGGCAGGAGGATTTTCCTCCGGGACACCAAAAACAGGCGCTACGTCATAATCACGCCCCCACAAGAGCAAACTCCCAATTGGTTAACACGGTGCGGATGTCCGCTGAAGTTAAGATTTTCGAACTTGAGCGATTCGCGCGATAAGCATGTCAATCGTGCAAAAACGCTCAACTCGCACCGCAGGATGTCTATTCGCGTTGACTTAACATGGAAATCACTTACGCTTGCCGCTTCTTCCGTGTCTGGTGTGAATGCAGCACTACAGTGTTGAAGTCAGTGACCATTCAGGCATTGTTAATCGCTTCGAACACATATAACTGCATTAAATGATTAAAAACACAAACCTTTCCACACACTTACTATTAAATACCACAGCAAAAAGGTCCTGTTTAAAATGTAAAATGACTAAATATGTGGATGTCAAAGGAAGTCACAAGAGCTTAATCATTGTTAAAATATGTGTTAAAATATACATCGTCGGTTTATTTGCTGAAAACATCAAGGACTTTTTTAGATTCTGTCCAATAGGCAATACTGTTCTTCTTGATTGCAGAAACCAGCTCTACAGTATATAAAATGTTGAAAATACATATCAATACAGATTTTAAACACAATTTAAAATCTCAAGACTTCAGCTCAGTTTCACTGATGATTCACGATAAAGCCCAAACCCAGCCCAGAGCGGCTCAGTGAATGTGGTCTGGACTGAGTGGATGAGGCTCATTGTGTCTCTATAGATGTTGTAGAAGATCAGAGTTCCTGCACTGTGATCCACAAACAGTCCTATTCTCCTGCTGAGCGGCTTCACTGGGAGACAAGTCTCTGTATCGTTGTGAATGAATGAGAAACTGGAGGAAGACCAGAACAAACTCCAGGACTGATCATTATATCCAAACCAAGACTCATGACCTCCTTCCTTCCTGCTGATGCTCTTATATGAAACTGATATTAACACACCATGATCATCTCCACTCCAGTCAATCTCCCAGTAACAGCGTCCACACACACTCTCTCTGCTCAACACCTGAGTACAATAATCAAATCTGTCTGGATGATCAGGATACGGCTGATTCTCCCACACAAGCTTCACCTCTCTGTTCTCCTCAGACAGAATGAGACAAGTGTGTGCTGTGTTTGGATCCAGTGTGAGGAAACAGACATCTGAACACAAGAACACACACATATATAACCACTGCTGAGTTTGTGTGTGTGTGTGTGTGTGTGTGTGTGTGTGTGTGTACATACATTTGCCTGGTCCTGCTGTAATCCTCTTCTCTCCTCTATGATCCACACTGTAAACACACACAGATTCCCATTAAAATTAAACAGACATAAACATGAATAATAACATTTAATTATTCATTCATTCATTTTCTTTTCGGCTTAGTCCCTTTATTAATCCGGGGTCGCCACAGCGGAATGAACCGCCAACTTATCCGGCATTTGTTTTACGCAGCGGATGCCCTTCCAGCCACAACCCATCTCTGGGAAACACATCCATACATTGTCATTCACACACATACACTATGGACAATTTAGCTTACCCAATTCACCTGTACCGCATGTCTTTGGACTGTGGGGGAAACCGGG
>CAIGQQ010026620.1:0-10629 GCA_903798035.1 Danio albolineatus | reverse complement strand
GTGCTCAAACAGACACTTCAGTCTTCAGACAAGCAGCTCTGCTGATCATCTTCTGCAGGCCTTTGAGGACATCGAGCAGAGCAATGAGGGACGACACCTGATTTCTGCAGCTCCATCTGGAGACTCACAGTGGTCCACCGTGGAGAAACGGGACACACAGACACGTGAGTGAGATGATAATTGTAATTAATGATAATTAATAAAAAGAGTAATTTAACATTCTTTAAAGGATTAGTTAACTAGTTAAACATTTCCTGATAGTTTACCAAGATGTTAGTTTATTTCTTTTTTCAGTAAATAATAATAATTTCTGTTTTTGAGGTAAACATGCAGGACTTTATCCATATAGTCGATTTCTACGTTGCTCACTAAAACAATATCACACAAAGGAGGGTGCTGAGCAGGGCCGTGCACAGACATTTTGAGGGGCAGTGGCCCAAACCAAAAAAAGGGGCACTAAGTGGGTAGGTTCTTGCTAATACAAATGTTCCAGTTGTTATAAATATTGAAAATAATTTTTTAAAATAGATAATAGTTATTTATATTAGATCTGATTTTGATTAGTCATTCAAATTTTAAGAACGTGGATATTTAGCACAAGTTGTCAGCACTTGTATAAGACCACTGGCTGCAATGTGGATTGTAAATGAGACTTGTAATGCAACGATCGTCAAGAACTGTTAGCCTTGTTTGACATGGCCATAATCTGTGCAGAACGCATCACCGGTGATCACCGCGAGATGCATGCCGGTTAGAAACGTGTCCGACTTACGTGCACCTTGCTTTGATGTCACGCTGACGTGCGCTAAAAAACTCTGGCGAGGCGGATGTCTCGGATTGAGCAGTCGGCTGCAGTCTCATAAGTCTCCAACGACTGCGCTCACCAAAAGCATGATGGGAAACGACTGGCTAACAACACAGCCTAATGCTTATTGGATGAGAGTGAAATTACGCTTCTCTGTCTTCTGTTTTTACTAAGGTTTATACCCGGCTGTATACCTTTATTGTATTTTCGTTGATAATTAAAAAAAGACATGAAGACCATTACATATGTTTATTTATTTAGATTTACACGCAAACAAAAACAAACACACCTTTGTAAAAACAAAACATGATCTATCTAATATAACTAAATGTTACAAATAAATCATTAGGATGTGCTTATGCTGTATTTTATTTCTATCTTAGCTTAAAGTCCTGTTTGTTGTCATTTTCACTTTTTTGTATGTTTGTGTGAATTTTGTATTGTCATTTTTATGCAATATTATTCCCTGAAAGTCAGTCCAATACACACATATGCAGACATACAAAGGTAATCAGACTGTTCTGCCATTATGCCTCATCTTTGTGTGGTTTCCTATGAGAAGTGTAAGGGGTGTAGTAAACAAAACACACACATGTATGTGAAGTCAACAGTTATGTTTAATAGACCAAGAACATTTTCACAGTATTTCATATAGCCTAATGATTTTTATTCTGGATAAAGTCTCAGGCTGGCCGGAGTAAAAGCAGTTTATAGAGGCCTAATAAGCATGTCAATTTAATCAGCCCCTTAAGAATCTCTTTATGTCTGCAGAACAAACCACTGTTGTCCAATGGCTTTCCTCATTTTACTTTAACATAATTCATCTGAAGTTAACACTTTAAATGGCACTTTAGGCTGAATAGTATCTTCAAAAAAACTAGTAAAATATTATGTAAAATATATAATATAATATTGTCATAATGGCAAAGTCTAGACAAATGTGTTAGAAACTGTTGAAAACTAAATCTGTTAAACAACACTTTTACATATTTGATGCAATACTATTTTTTCTTTAAACTTCACAGGAGGGCTAATAATTTTGTCTTCAGTAGTGTTTCCCTTTATACCTTCTAATGCCCTCTAAAGAAAGTCTGAAATTACTATAGAAATGGACCACTTCTCAATAAAATGCCATATTCTAGGGACATTTCTAAAAAACAAACAAACATTTGTCATGACCTGTCACTCAAAAGCATCTCGCTATAGTTACTTCATTTATAATGTAGCCAAATTAGATTTCTTGAACACTTTCTAGCTGTATAAGCGGTTTATTCTTTAAACATTCACCACTGTTGAACATACAGATGTATATTAAATACTGTACACCCTTTTCAGTAATGAGCTGTTCATCTTCTGTGATTCTGACTATCTTTTTGTAAAAACAGTGATATTTCAATAGCATCCACTCCCACATTAAAAATACTATAGTAACTTATAGGAATACTATAGCCTAGTGTTTTTGAACCATATGCCTGTTATAAAAATAGCCTATTTAAATGTTTATAGTTGCTATGGTATCACAGCAACTATAAACATAACCAAATACTGAAAAAAACATGCTCAAAAACACTATAATATTTACTATAAGTTACTATAGTATTTTTTCATGAGGTCATTCGTGCCGCGATTAAAACGCGAACGCGATCTCCTCCACTGGTGACGTTTCCAGGCGGCAAAACAGCGAGATTCGGGAAGTTTCCGACTTGTGATTCATTTTATTAAGCCCTTCTCTTACTGCAGCCGCCTGCTCCCGTCTACATTGCAGTCAAGGCGAGGCACACCTCAAATGCGGGCAGACAGATTGTGAGTGACGCTGCGGACTCCGGAGCGGGCGGTAAAATATGGAGTGGATTAACAAAATCAGTGGATGTTTAGCGAAGCGGTAACAGAACAGCCAGAGACGGGGGGACGGACGCGTTTGAGAAGGAGGGAAGAGGTACAGGCTGAGGTGGGCACCTCAGCCAACGAGGGCAAAGGGGCAGTGGCTCTAGCCCCTGGGCCACCCCCCTGTGCACGGCCCTGGTGCTGAGTGTGATGCTTATAAAGTGTATGTAGTGTCAATGACCAGCAGCTGTGTGTGTTTCAGTGTCCCGAATGAAAACTAGGGATGGGTACCGAAACTTAGTACTTTATCGGTATTGGTGCTAATTTATAAAAGACAGAATTATGGATAAGCTCTGACGTTAACGGTTCTGCTATCGGTACTGGAGAATTATTGCTGAATGAACATTACTTACAGTAGCAGATTTTATCTGACCAACCTTTTCTAATTTCCATATTTGATATTCGTCTGCACAGTCGGCAATCTCACATGAGAAACGCTCATGTTTCCCGCGAGCGCTAACACACATAGCGTATAAGCTTGCGGAGGGAACCAAACGGGTTGTATTTCCCGAGTGGACAGTGACAAAACCCGTTGCAACAAAACGCAACAAGTTGTTTTGGAAACACGAGCAATCTGGCGGAGTGAAAGTATCTTTCAAAAGTGCATTAACTGCGATAAAAAGTAAAGAAGTGATTTTTGACTGCTTAGCTACTGACGGTAACGTTACATCATCCACATTGTTATGTCAATCCCCTAAATTAGTATAACATTAATAGTTAAATAAACACACACATTCAGTTTCAAGGAAAACAGTATGTTTTTTTTTCTTCGCAGTGGCCTAAATATATCTTAAACATTAAAACTGCTTTTACATCAGCTGTATTTACGAATAAAGCCTATGAATAGCCTAATAATAAACTATGCTTATTAAGAAATTATAAAAAAAACTGCTTATTTTTACATTGTAAGTTGCTCCAAAGCAGTATTAAAAACATATTTATATTTATATAAACATATTTATGTGTAAAAGATCATGGACATTATCTCATACTGCATTTTGCAGCTCAAAGAGGGTTTTTTAACTGCAGGCAGCACAATAAACCAAGAAAGGTCCCGACTTCTGCCAGAAAAGTCAAACATGTTGATTTTTCTCCAGAAGAATGGTAATTTTCCTTCTTTCACAGGAAAAAAGTTATATATTTGTTTTACAATTATTGTTGTTGTTTTTTTTACATTTAAAAACGTAATAAAATAAAGTGCTGTTTATTCTGTTCTACTTGTTTTTTGTAAGAGAACAGTTAAAGTACCGAACCGATAAGTGGTATCGATAAAAGTAGTCATTTCCGTTTAAACCTTAATGATACCCATCCCTTTTGATAACAGCTGTAGATAGTTGATCAGCACAATGCATGATGGGCTGTGTAGTCTAAGTGAATGGCTGGGGACCGCATACTGAGGTTCGGTGCCAGCTATGTGCAGTCCCCTTTTTTGGTGATGCCATATGCATTTCTACCATGGTGTGTTCCCCCTTTCAGGCGGTCCCATGTCTTCCCTAACAGCTAACCAGCCTATCGTATGTAGTACTCCCCCTAATTAGGGCTAGTCCATATGTTCTGTTGTCATCAAGTCTCCCCTTTTGGGTAGCAGATGACCTCCGTAGCGTCCTCCCCCTTTCCAACGTACTGTCATAGTTCAAAATTCCTAGTCTATATTAGCTAGGTGAAGGCACATTACGACTCCCGCTAATAAAATTATTATTCCCATGTTAATGGTAATTAAGGGCCTAGGGACGTTGGAAGGTTGCGCTTTTGGTGATGTCAGTGCGCTCACGCTATGCTTGGCAATCTGCACATCAGGAGCGTGACGGGCTTAGCTGCTGTGGCGTTTTCCATACAGTCTCCCATTGTCTGAGATTCAGACACACGTCGAAGTTCCCATATGAAGGGGAACGTCATGGTTACTTCCGTAACCCATGTTCCCCGAATAGGGAACGGAGACGTGTGTCTCCTCTGCCACAGCATCTGAGTCTCCAGCTGGGATCTGAGTGATCGGCTCTTCAGCAGGCAATTCTGAAGGAGCTCCTCCGCAGCTGACTGATATAGCCCTAACGAGCTCATCAGGTTCAGCTTTGAAGCGAAGCTCCGCTAATGCAATTGGCATTTCATTGGCCCGTTTTCTTGATCTTCAGAGTGATTGGTCATTTGACAACTCCCATTGTCTGAGATTCAGACACATGTCTCCGAAGTAACCATGACGTTCTTCTTCATGAATGTGGTTGAGAAACACTGCTCTGCATCTGCAGCTCTGCACAGTTTAGCTTCAACACTAATTAAACACACCTGACCAAACTAATTGAGTCCTTTTGAAACCTATAGGTAAGTGTGATAAATCAAGGTTGGAACTAATCTCCAGAAACTGAAATTGACACCCCTGCTCTAAATGATCCCAGATGAGGAATCAAGGGCACAAAAGCTTGCATCCCATTTAGTGCAAGATGGAGAATAATTTCTATAAAAATATTATTTCTTTACTGAAAAAAGGAAGAAATGAACATCTTGTAAGACAACAAGGTTGAGTAAATGATAAGGAAATTTACACACTGGAAGTGAATTTGTCCTTTCCTCTTCTTCTGCTGTTTCAGTGTGTGAGATTCTACATGTGTTGGTGTGTGGGAGCGACAGCTCGCTGAAATCCTCCATCTCAGAGCTGATCCTGCAACACACACACAGAAGATCAGAGAGTGTGAGGACAGATGTGGATCTTCATGGTCGTCTGATCAATGTGCTGGAGCTTCCAGCTCTGTTCAACACTGGGCTCTCAAAGGAGGAAGTGATGCGTCAGACTCTCCGCTGTGTGTCTCGCTGTCATCCTGGAGTTCATGCTTTCCTCCTCATTATTCCTGACGCTCCACTCAATAATGAAGACAGAGCAGAAATGGAGGAGATCCAGAAGATCTTCAGCTCCAGAATCAACAAACACGTCATGATCCTCATCAAGCAGAACTCAGAGCATCAGACAGCAGAACTCAATGAAGAAACACAGGCTGTCATTCAGAGTTTTGGAGGACGACATCATTACTTTAATGCTAAAACACAAGTGTCCACATTGATGGAGAATATTGAGAAGATGCTGGAAGAAAACAGAGGAGGCTTTTACTCCACAGAGACATTTTTGAAGGAGCAGATGAAAACACTGATGAAATATGATGAGATGAAAAAGAAAATGAATTCACTGGAGACACACTTACTCTCACAAGGTAATTAACCTGAAAATTTATTTTACTCTCTGGGTCAAATTGAACACTTGTTTCTATGGTTCACCCATTGTAGTTGTTGACTGATATAGTGATATGGCATATACAGTTGAAGTCAGAATTTTTCACCCCCCTTTGATTGTTTTTTTCCCAAAAGATGTTTAACAGATTCAGGACATGTTCACAGTGTGTCTGATATATTTTTTCTTCTGGAGAAAGTCTTATTTGTTTTATTTTGGCTAGAATAAAAGCATTTTTTTTATTTTTTAAAGACCATTTTAAGGTCAATATTCATTCATTAATTTTCTTTTCGGCTTAGTCCCTTTATTAATCCGGGGTCGCCACAGCGGAATGAACCGCCAACTTATCCAGCATTTGTTTTACGCAGCGGATGCCCTTCCAGCTGCAACCCATCTCTGGGAAACACATCCATACATTGTCATTCACACACATACACTATGGACAATTTAGCTTACCCAATTCACCTGTACCGCATGTCTTTGGACTGTGGGGGAAACCGGAGCACCCGGAGGAAACCCACGCAACCACGGGGAGAACATGCAAACTCCCCACAGAAATGCCAACTGGCCCAGAAGGTCATATTAGCCCTATTTAGCAAATTATTTTCAATAGTCTACAGAACAGACCATCATTATACGATAACTTACGTAATTCCCCTAACCTGCCTAGTTACCCTAATTAACCTAGTTAAGCCTTTAAACGTCACTTTAAGCTGTAAAGAAGTTGTTATGGCCAGCTCGCTCACGATTATACCATAAAAAGGATCACAAACACAAAAATGTATATAATGAAAAAACATTTATTAAAGGGTATAACAAACTCTCTAGGTTTGAAATAAGAAATCAACAAATTCTCTCAACAATATACAACACAAAACATAAGACGGCGAAACAAAGGAGTTGGGACAAAATGACCTCTCTAGGCAATAACGGTCCACCAGAGGAAGTGCCGTTCTTCGCAAAAACTTCAAACATATACAACCTCCACCCATAAATTAACTAATTAACAGTGACGTCACACTGCGAGGTCAATGAAAGGAATGAAAAGGGAAGACAGGGTCGTAACAAAGTGTCTTGAAGAATATCTAGTAAAATATTATTTACTGTCATCATGGCAAAGATAAAATAAATCAGTGATTAGAGATGAGTTATTAACACTATTATGATTAGAAATGTGTGGAAGAAAATCTCTCCGTTAAACAGAAATTGGGGAAAAAAATAAACAAGAGGGCTAATAATTCTGACTTCAACGGTATAATGGTCGATATTTGGATTTTTTTTTTTTTTTATATTACAATCAGCAGATAAATCTTTTAGGGTGGCCAGTGTTTTCCATATCATGCATTTAAGATTACTCTTCAAAACAACACAGTCAGATTGTAAATCCAGCAGTAAAAACCAATCCACAGTCGCTTTTTAACTTGACCCTAAGAAATATGTGTTATTCTCAGATACTTCTAAACAGCACTTTATCATAATTTTCCAACCTGAAACTACAGACATGGGGCGCCACGGATGTGTCAGTTGGCATTTCTCTGTGGAGTTTGCATGTTCTCCCTGTGGTTGCGTGGGTTTCCTCCGAGTGCTCCGGTTTCCCCCACAGTCCAAAGACATGCGGTACAGGTGAATTGGGTAAGCTAAATTGTCCGTAGTGTATGTGTGTGAATGAGTGTGTATGGATGTTTCCCAGTGATGGGTTGCAGCTGGAAGGGCATCCGCTGCGTAAAACATATGCTGGATAAGTTGGTGGATAAGTTGGTGGTTCATTGCGCTGTGGCGACCCCAGATTAATAAAGGGACTAAGCCAAAAAGAAAATGAGTGAATGAATAAATGAATGAATGAACTACAGACAGAGGCGCAGCACAGCAGCAGTTCTGGTGGGAGATGGGAGTCATTTGAGTGAATTTAAATCTAAATGATTTTGTGCTTATCTCACAAATGATCAAAAATTTTTGTAAAATTAATTAGTTAATTTGATATTTGTCATATAATTTCTACAGCTCACTGAAGGTTAAAGATAACGTTTGTAAGAAACCTGATATTCCACCAATCATGGTCATTTAAATACAGTGGATATTTCTGATTAAACTTTATAAGTGTACTGAAAAAAATCAACATCTTGGTTTAGTTTTTGCAAAGAGGTGCATATTTGAGGAAGAGCCCGTTGCAGATTTCTGCATAATAAATGTTTATTTCAAGAGCTTGCACAGACAGATAATACACAGATTTTAGGTGTATTTGGCGTGGTGTCTGGGGAGAGGGGTCTGAGCTCAGAGGTACCCTAGATTGTGTTATTCCACTCATCAGCGTGAAGCAAAGCCTCAGAACGCTCCTACCACATAGATTAAAGGGCGGGGAGAGAGTGGTGGTGGGATGCTGCCAATTAAGAGATAATGGGGTATGGTCTTACATGACTATTTATAGGGGGTTGAGACTTTTTGTGGTGTACAGATGGGATATCATTGAGCGATGAAATTATCAGAAAATAATTTAGTAGATGTGAGGTATATTATAATTGTTGGAAATAATCCAACACGTAGCTTCTAAAAACATGTCAAAAAATTTCTGACTACTTCTGGAGCCAAAAGTAAGCCGAATGGAAAAAATAGAATCTTTTTCTCCAATGAATGCCAAGTAAGGGGCAAAAACCAGGGTGGGTGGGCATTCATTTGAAAGCAGCTGTTATGTTGACTTTAGCCATCCACACAACTCTTCTTTCAGTTTTTATCAAAGAGATAGCCTGGTTGATGTTGTGACAGTTTAAGGTGAATTATTCTAATGGTATTAAGCTTATGAATTATGGACGAGAGATCGATTATGAGCTGTTTTTTGCAGGTGAACTTTCTGGTGGCTACTTCGATGGGGCCAACATAAAAGAAAAAAGGAAGAAAGCGAAAAGAACAGATCATGAAATTGTTTATTTCTTATTTAAGTGAAGTTTATTTATAAACTAATTTCAAGAGGAGCACGCGCTTATGATTGATAGCAGCTGGTCCTCATTAGCTAATGCACGATTCACCAATCAGACGATTCCTAAATCAAGGCAAGGCAAGTTTATTTATATAGCACATTTCATACACAGTGGCAATTCAAAGTGCTTTACATAAACAGAAATAAAATTAAGAAAATAAAATAATAAAAAAAACTGATAAAAACAGATTAAAATGAGTTAAGACAAGTTATAAAAGAATGAAAAGAAAATCACTATAAATAACCGGAGTATCTTACCTTAGCCATCTTCGTATCTTACCTTAGCCATCTTCGTCTTGAAGAATCCCCCCTTCCACCCCTACTCCTCCCCTTTCCTTATCAGGGCAGCACGGAAGCCCAATGGTTAGCACCATTGCCTCACAGCAAGAATGTCACTGGCTCAGATCTTACCTAGCTAAGTCAACATTTCTGTGTGGAGATTGCATGTTCGCCCAGTGTTTGTGTGGGTTTTCCCCGGCCACTCCGGTTTCCTCCGACAGACCAAAAACATGTAACATAAGTAAATTGACAAACTAAATCAGCATCATAGATAAGCGTAGAATTCAGCATACACTCTCCAGAGCCGTTCATAATCTACATTCGCCAAGCGGGGGAGTTCTCGAGACCTACCTGAACTCTGACTCCCCTCTCGCCCTGCAACGGGGGGGAGCCCCGGGCTCGAGGATCCCACAAGCTCAGGGCTCTCTCCCAGGACAGCATGCCAAACACACTTTATAATCAATCATCAGCAAGGGCGAACTCTTGAAACAATTTATTAACTACTTCGACTTCGCCAAGAGCAGATTGTAGGCTGGGGCATAAAAGGGGTACAAGTTAAACCACACATAACAAGAATCACCAATTGATCATATAACCCCTTAAAAAGGGGCACAGCTTAAAACGCATATGAAGATAAATACTTGCATTCACTCTCTCTCGTGTCGTGTGAGTTTTTCTTGATGCGTGGGGATGTCGGAGATTCTGTGTCCTGCTCAACTTTGTAGTCTAAGTTGGATGGTCCCATGAGGCACGAGATTAAACTGAGTTCAAATGACGGAAAAGAAAGAAAACGAGGACAGAAAGGGATTCTCTCTGGAGGCGTCCTTCTGGAGGGTTTCTGCTCTGATTTTGGGGAGTAGGTGGGTTTGAACTATGGGTCAAGTCTCACCCATTTTCTACTGACTGACCAATGATTTCAGGGCAAAGTTTTAGCGTGAAATTTCCTTTGTCTCTGGACTGCTCATATGCATAATGAGGGTCCTCCCGAAACATACGAATGGACTTTAATTCAGAGCATTAAAGAATGTAAGCCGTATAAGTTATTATCTTGCACTATGCATCATGTGTTGTAAAATGGGAGAAACGGAACGGAACTAAAAATGATGGTTTTAAGAATACATCAACATGATTCACACATTCTTAGTCTATCTGATGCTTTAAAAGAGTTAAAATACAAGGCTAGTTAAATGAGTACAGGTTATATGAGGGAGTTATGTGTACTTCGGAAAGGGAATTTTGGTTCTAAATGCCCTTTTTAATATTGGGGAATGTCTGTGTGTATGCAGAAAGGTAAGGCAAAGACTCCAAAGTTTTCCCTCCTGTTTTTTTTGGGCTTGGAAGATTCTGGGATGAGAGAAGTACATGGGTAATAAAAGGGCAAATGCTAGAGGAGAAGAAGATGAATCGACACACTTTGCATAATATATTGTGCGATGTTGTGAACCCAGAGGGGGCCCACTACGAGGCGTGGGATGG
>CAIGQQ010026611.1:0-11554 GCA_903798035.1 Danio albolineatus | reverse complement strand
ATAATAATAATAATAATAATAATAATAATAATAATAATAATAATAATTTTACTATTAATTAATTAATAGTAAATTAAATTAATAATAAATGCTTTAATGTATTATCGTTGTGTTATTATGATTAATTAAATAATAATTAACATTATCATGATTAATTAAAAATAAAAAGCACCATTTAATAATAAATAAACAAATAAACATGTTTATTACCATTATTAATCAAAATAATAATTAATAATACATTTAATAATTTATTCTTAATGTTTTATTATTATCATTATTATTATTATTAAAAAACATTAATTAACATTAAGACTAATAAAAATAATAATGAAACATTAATTAATTAAATAATTATTGTTTTATTAATGTCTTACATTATAATTATTATAATAAATTAAATAATTAACTAACATTATTATTATTATTATTATTATTATTATTATTATTATTACTCTTAATAAAATATAATACATTTATTTTAAAAATTACCATTATCTTTCATAATAATAATAATAATAATAATAATAATAATAATAATAATAATAAAAATAATACATAATTAAACATTATTTTATTTGTCCTGTTTTTGCTGTATAGTTTTATAGGAGGAGGTTTTATAGAATTAGTAACAATTGTACAGATCTCCATTGAAGGCATTTTTGTTGGCAGTTTTTATTAGGCCTTTTAAAACTGTATTTATACTAGAATTATATTATATATTATTATATTATATATTTATTTATATATTATATATTTTGTATTATATTATATATTTCATTCTATATTTATATTATATATTATATAATTGTAAGAAATAGATTGTTATATAAAATTTAGCCAGATAGTAAATAAAAATAAAATAAAAAATAAAAAAATTCCAAACTACATTCTTTTCTGCAACCATTCAGTAAAGTAAACTGCTGGCTTAAAGATGACTGACAGTGAAGACTGATGTTCAGAACCGCTGTGACACCTTCACATGTGTCCGTCTTGCGAGTGTTTGCCTGGTGTGACTGGAATGATTAATGTGCGAGATCTCTGAAAGAGACGCTGAAAGACGCTCAGAGGCACGAATGAGGAGGCTGAATGAAACGCGGAATAGAGATAGAATAGAATGTTCCGGATGAGAAACAGCGTAGGAGGTGTTGCTGTCTTGTTGAAACCTGCTGGCGAAACCGCGAACGGGACACAGCGAGCCTGAAGGAATGAGTTCAAGTGGCTGAACAACTGCGTCTTCCACACCTTAATTTACATGTGTTCCCTCCCGATGTGTCCCATAAAAACATGCTCATTCATCTTTCATCTCCCTATAGATTACACTTTGGTTTAGTGCTTGTCTGTGTTTTGCAAAGGCAAACTTGTGAAGCCATTTGTAGCAATTTTCATTAAATGCGTGATTAAGTTTCTTAAAAAAAATGTTTGTTTAAAACAGAACATATTAACATTTTAATATAGAAAAAGCCAACGCGGGTGTCTTAAAGAGCAAAAATGCAACATATGCAGTTGTGTCCTCACTCAAGTCATACCTCTTCGGCCCTTTGTTTGGGATGCTTTTCATGAACTGGCCCCCATGACAAACTAAGGCCCAATCCCAATTCTACCCCTTAGCCCTTCCCCTTACCCCTACCCCTCGTTTTGCGCATTCACGTCAAGGGGTGGTGGTGTCCCAATTCTCTTTAGCTTGAAGGCGTAGGGCTAAGGGCAGGGGGTATACACCCCTTCGAACGAAGAATTTTCAGGACCACACTTAAAACGAAGGGGTAAGACATTTTCCCAGGATGCACCTGTGACAGCGGCAGGATAGCTGAACCTGGGAGTAAGGAGATCCACAAATTAGTATTTTTTGTCATTATTACGAATTTTTATGACAAACAAACATATGTTTTAATATATTCATAACCGCGTTCATCTTTTACCGTCATGCTTTAAAAAAAAACCGCTAAATTTCGCTATTTATAATCCATAATTATAACTCCAGTACAGCAGTCCTACAACATTCTGACACTCGAATACCCTGTCAGTAATGTCTAGTGTCTGGGAATGAGCTTTTACAGTGTCTGCTATAATGTTAATGTTGTTTTCGTTTGTTTACATAGATGAATATGGCCACTGTGTAAATACACAGTACAGTTACGATCTTACTGCCACATAAGATCGTCATGATAACATAATATACGCCTTCAGTGATTTCCTGAAGAAAAACACCAAACAATCACCGTCTGGTTCGCCTCAGCAGCCAAATCTGACCTCCGTAGACTACAGCGAATAGTCCGGACTGCTGAACGAATCACTGGCACTACCCTTCCTACACTTCAAGAACTGTACTCTTCCACAGTGAGTAAAAGGGCTCGCAAAATCACCCTGGATGCCTCGCACCCAGCTCACTTCCTGAACTGTTACCGTCTGGCCGGCGCTACAGAGCACCGAGCACAAAAACTGCCAGACACAGGAAAAGTTTCTTTCCTCAGGCCATCTACCTCATGAACAGTTAATATTTCTCCTATTGTGCAATAATCGTGCAATACTCTCTGATACGCACTTGTACACAGCACCTTATAATAATATACATTGCAATTCTTCTCCTTACGCATTTGTACACAGCACCTTATAACAACATACAATGCAATACTTACGCTTTGCACACAGCACCTTATAACCTGTATATTTATAACAATCTGCACATACATTTCAACATCCAGATCGTTGGACTGACTACATCTCTGTTTAATGTCTATCGTCTTCTTTTTTTATATATATTTATTTTGTGTTGTCACTTGTCACTTCATGTTTACTGGAAGCTTCTGTAGCCAAAGCAAATTCCTTGTGTGTGTGAAGCTCACCTGGCAATAAAACTGATTCTGATTCTGAATAACACAACTGGAATAACTCCAGCAGTCGTGATCATCTGATCTCATATGAAGCAAGAGATCGCGATGACATATGATGACGTGTGCAGGTGTTGAAGTGCTGTACCAATTCTTAGGGGTAAGTTTTGAAGCCCTTCCCCTTAACCCTCAGTTGTAAGGGCCAAGGGGAAGGGCCAAGGGGTAGGGGTACAAAATAGAATTGGGATTGGGCCTAATTGAATATCCCTGCACTACAGTATGCCCCCTAAGATGTTTTTGCTTCAACGACGATCTCAATTTTTCAAATTTTCAACGTATTATCGTATTATCGAAACGCTTTCCATCCAAAACAATGGCTAACACATCTTGCCTGAGTGCGGGTTATATCTATCATTTACCCTCTTTTTTCCACTTCACTCATGAACACACACACAAATGTTGCTCTGGGGCCCCTCCGAGCCTTGTTCATCCATATTTCATTTGACATTCAGAGTGAAGTAAAAAAAACAGAGACCCTATGGAATAAGCCTTGAGGGAGATGATAAGTGGAGACGGTTAAAATGGAAAATGTGATCTTTTGTGGCGCAGTAAGAAAGAATAAGAACTGGTGTGTGACTGTACAGTATTTCTGACACAATGTTAACAATACGCTCATGCAAGCACGTCTCAAACAGAACAATGGCAGCTCCGCGCTGACAGAGAAATATCAACAGATTGTATCAGGGAGGAAAAAACAACAACATTACAATTATTGTCTGACACTGGAAGAGCGGCGTCGTGACGGGACAAAAGTTCATCGTTAAAACAATAATAAACGAAGAAGTCTACGACGGATGCGCACAACGTGGCTGGATGTGTATCAACTGTGTAGGTGTAAATGTGTGATCCAGAGATACAGTGTCTGTATTGTGTTTGCTCCGTGCAGCATGTAGGGGTAGCCATTTAGCTTACTGCCGAATGAAACTATTTGTTGGCTTACAATAGTCCATGAAGTGTTCATTATTACTGAATGTTTGTTGTTATGATGAAGAATATAGCAATACGCTGTTGTACAACTGCAGTGATTTGTTTTCAATATGTTCTGCCATTGGGCTGCTGACACGTAAAGGACATGACGTGGTTGCGTGACGTGACGTGGTAGCGTCACGTAAAGGAGGAGCTTGGGAAAAAGACTCGCTCAGACGATTCATATGGGAGTCGGTGGGAAAATGAGGTAAAAATAAATAGATATTATAAGACATTGAAAGTGTTTTTTAACCTTGCATGCATACATATCCCATTGTTTGGGACTTCAAAAAGTGAAATTTACCCGTTCTCAACCCAACATATGGGCTCTTTAACTTAATCGTTTTTTTACAAACTTGAGTGGATTGAACATAAAACAATTAGGTTGTCCAACCGAAAAAAACAAGAATCGTGTTGTTTCAAGAAGTTTTAAGCAGCAGCAAAAACAATTTTAAGTGTTCTTTGCCATTTTTCTGAACATAGCTTGCTTGGTCATACAATATTTCAGCATCTATACTAAATAGCTAAAAGATTCTGGACAAGAAAACCAACATGTCTACTATGCTTGGTTTGCAAGTTGACATGCGATTGTGCGAATAATGGAAATCGAATCGCAATTGCGGTTTGAAACGTTGCGATTTGCTAAACGCAAGAGGCTGCGATGTGAAATATATATTATTTAACTTCCCTCACCGAGAGCAAATGCGTGACTTCCGTCTATGAGTGAAAGTCTTACTAGCCAATTAAGTGAGCACACTTTAGTTCTGCGCAATCAGAATTGCGCAACCGAACTATGCGAAACATTCACAATAAAAAAACAAACAAACAAACAAAAAGGAAAGTATGAACAAGTTGGCGTCTGCTGCTTCAGAAGCATTAACAGACGAATTCATATCAAAGAAAAACACCCCATCAGTAATATGGCAATATCTTGGTTTCAAAGTCACAGACACCAAACAAAACCAGTTCATTTGTTAGAGCTGTTGCAGAATGAGGAAATACAACAACCAGCACGTAAAAATGCACCACAGGCAGCTATATGAGGAGCGTCTTGCTAAAAAGCCAACGAAAAGTATTTTCAGTCACAATCTAGTAGCAAGCAAAGTACAGTTTCAGAGTTGTTCGCTAATATAAAGTTGATATCTTTTCAGTTCCTTTTTTAACTAACACTCACTGCATTAAGCAGTAAGAAGCTACAATGATTATTGAGCTGAAGCCTGACTATAAAAAATGCAAATCAAATAGAAATCGCAAAATCTGTAAATATATATATATATATATATATATATATATATATATATATATATATTAGGGCTGTCAAAATTAGCGCGTTAACGCGCGGCAATTAATTTGAGATATTTAAACCATTAAAAAAATTAACGCATTTAACGCAGTCACAGTTTTATCTTATTTCCTGTTCTGGCCGACGTGTGTTCAGGGTCGGCGCGTCCACAGAGGCGACCTAGGCGGCTGACAGAAAACCCCCCGGTCCTCACTTTAATCTGCGACACCCACCCCCTCCCTCGGCGAGTATGAAAGCCTCGAGGTGTGCGTGCACTCAGCGGAGGCGCGCGATGCGGCACCAGGCGAAAGTATAAATCCAGCTTAATCCGCGACACCTACTCTCTCTCTCCCGGTCCGCACGTTCATCCGCGAACCGGTCACTTTCTTTTTCATATTCGGGTTGAGGGCGACGTGATCACCGTTCGCCTAGAGCAAATTTGATGAACGCGACCGTGCGCGTTGATAACTCTGAAGGGAGTTGCTTATACCGTGTGAGCTCGCTGTACTGCCCACGTGATCTGTGTGTGTGTGTGTGTGTGTGTGTGTGTGTGTGTGTGTAAGAGAGTTTTTGTGTATGTGTGGATATCCTAACAACAAGATTAAACGCCTAACATCGCAGACAGTCGCTCAAAGCAGTTTAGAATTTAATGTTTAGAGATGGCGTGACCAAAGTCCATGTAAGAAGTCTAGTCTATAGTCTTTAGTGCGTGACTTTGATGTACCCCTTGCTTCTTGCGTCCTTGTCATAGCACCAGTGGCACAAAAATTGATTGATTCTGCTTGTGAGAGACTTTTCTCACTCTTAGCTACTACCAAAATGCTAAGGAGGACTAAGCAAAATTGTTTCTACTTTATAATTAATGTTCTCAACTCGCAAAACAACTTTACAATGAAAACAATTGTTTGTATTCAATACTTTATTATTATAATTTTCCAATTTCCATATTTGCAATGCCTGTATTTTGGATTTTTTTGTAGTTCACTTACAAACCAACATGGAAATATTTTTTGTTTGTTATTGGCATTGATTGTTTTAAAACTCAAATGGCACTTACATGCCTGTGTTTTTATTTCTGTAATAAATACGGCTTTTCGTGATTAATCATGATTAATCACAAACATCAGCCCTATTGATGTATATTTTAAACTTTATTTAGTTCAATTAAAATGATTAAAATACTTTTTTTGTCAAAAAAAAAATTTCTAAAGTCATCAACCATAATTTTGTTGCTCAAAAATATCGGTTCAGGCACATTTTTGGCACTGGTACCATTTTAAAAGTATCGATTTAGCACCGGTATCGAAACAACCCCAAACGATACCCAACCCTAAATATAAATATTGCACAATTGCGATATTTCAATATATTGCGCAGCCCTAAATCGAACCACTGAAAACCATACATGATGAACTGCCCACGTGTAAATAAACAGTGTTCCAAATCACTCTGAAACGCAGACGTAAACCCTGGCCTTTGCTATTTGCACTAAATCACATTTTCATTTTCACCAAATATTTAAAAAAAAACGTTTCACAGTTTCAAAAAGCACAGCGCGGTTGAAAGGCTTTAACATCAAACCTAATATCCTTTAGGCGCAGATGCCCTCGCTTAAATGTCATGCAGTCGTGTGCGATTGAGTGCGTCCTACTTTAGACAGACAGTGAAAAGCATGCGCCGTACCTGCAAGTGAGAGCAAAGGAAAAACATTCGGCTTGAGGAACCGTGTGTATGAAATGACAACGAAATTCACGCTGCACTGAGCCTCGAGCCTCTCACAGGCCTGATTATTATCAGACGGATGAGCCAAACAGTTTGTGTATGTCTGTGTGATGGGAGGGAAACGGCGTCTTCCAGAATCCGGTTTACAGTTAAGGATGTTAGGAAAGACAGAAATAGATCGACAAGTCTAAAGGCCCGTTCACACCAACGACTACAAACGTAAATATACGGTTATTCAATTGTTGTGAATGGAAAATAACAGCAGACTTCAAACCACGGCTATAACGATAACAATTAAGGGCTCGTTCACACTGAATGCATTATCGCTTCTAAAAAAAAAAAGCTAGACGCGTTCAGCACGAGATATTAACGTCAGTAACAGATTAGAAATAGGAGAACAATATGTTATGATGCGCACTTGAAGATACACCATATAACGCAGGATAATCTGGACAAAACTACAATGATCACCTCCTCCGCCGTAATAAAATGGTAAATAGAACAGTTGTCATGCCAACTTTCTACTATAAACAGAAGCTTGCAACAGTCTGTCCTCAAAAAGACCTCTCTTGCTTTCTTTGCCATCGTGTTCATCGTTCAACCAGCGTTTGTTGACTAACAATAACCAAATGCCGAGCGAGACACGTGCTTCCTGTTTATACGTGAACACGCATGCCCAGAGTGCGCGAATGGTCACGTGATATACGTTTCTGGTGGCGTAGTGTGGACGGAGATCTGTTGAGAGACGCTGGGTGAAACGCTAGTGTGGACGCGGATCCTTTGCATGCTAAAACACCATTTTAACACACATACATGACCCCTTTTTTATATTTAATATAAGTCTTTTGTGTCAGCAGAATTTGTCTGTAAAGTTTCAGCTCAAAATACCCATCAGATTATTAATTATAGCTGCCTAAAGTCATTCCATTATAGCTCTAAACAACTTTTTCCTGTTTTTTGCACTGGCCCTTTAAGAATAGTTCTCCCCGCCCACCGTTCCCGTCAGTGTGCCTCAATCTCCGCCCTCGGCTGCGTCAGACACACAGACACAACAGGAACAGGTGTAAGAGAAGCAGATCTCACTACGTTCGAGAGAAATACAACAGTAAGAACTTTACCAAAGACAGTTTAATGTGTTTGTTAAGGAGTTGCAACGATGAGTCACGCACATGCAGTTATAGAGCACACACACAGACAGCGAGCGCGCGCTTTTGCAAGCAAATGTGAAAGGATACAGGTTAATATCCACTGCTGTATGGATATCGGTTATGTTAATGTACACAATAAACCTGATTTAATGTCAACAAACCGAGATTGAAGCGTCTTTTTTGCTGACACGCGGCTGTGGTGATGAAGTAAAGCTGAAGTAAATGGCTGTAGTTCATTAACATGCACTGTTTTAAACACGTCTTAAACTTGTGAAACTCACTCTTGATCACATTTGATAACGATTGATGACCTTCGCGAACTGAACAGACCTTTTATTCCCGGTTGCTTAGCGCACGTCCCGTCTTGTTGATATGATTATACGCATTTGGAGACATGTTAATACGCAGCTGTCAATCAATTCCGGGGACCGCACTCCTACGTCAAGTTGCGATCGATCTCAAAACCGCTCCAATTGGTCCATCGTTTCTATGCTGTTACATTGAAAAAGAAAAAAGGACTGGGTGTGTTTATATCAGCCCAAAATGACCGTCTATACACTCTACCTACACATATGACTGTCCAAATTGCTTAAAAAGTAGATTTTTCATCAAAAGGTGCCCTTTAAAACTAAAACGCACTGGTGTAAACGGGGCCTGAGTCACACAGGAATGTTGTGTACCTGTATATCTTATCAGCGAAGTGAAAGTGAAACAAATTTACAATTTCACCGCCTTCCGAGTGACCCGAAGGTCTGTTCTGAATGAAAAGTGAAAATAAAAAGGCATCAGACCTCATTTTCAGCTAAGTTAAGGGAAAATGGCACTAGTTAGTTACTAGTTTGAACATTTTATTTCCCAAACATTTGTTTTAGATGCCACTTATCAATCTCAAGTTAATGAACTGACTCTTTCACTATATTAGACTTGTCATGATACTGAACTTTGGTACTGAAAAAAAAAAAAAAAAAAAAGGAATTTCCCGCTAACATTTAAGCGCTGTTGAACGCAATTAGATCGCATTTTTATAAAATGATCAGTCCAGGAAGTGGTGATGATCAACAACAGTATTGGTCAAAAGACGTAAAAGCAAATAAAATCGTTTCAAAGCTGTCCAAATGTCACTGTTTACACGCATCAGCTGCCCACTGGAAGTTCTTAGCATTCTCCTTGCGCATACACGCAAAGCATAATGGGTAATTTTGCGTTACAAGAAAAAGGGCTACACAGAGGGCGTGTCTGATGTTCAAACTGATGTGACAGCCAATCAAATATATTCTTTAGTGTTCAACAGAATAAGGAAATTTATAAAGGTTTGGAACCACTTGACTGTGAGTAAATAGTGAGTATTTTATTATTATTATTATTTTTTGGATAAACTATTCCTACAGGTGCCGTCCATGAAACGCAATCTAGCCTTAAATTAAGAGGAAAGCAAGGTTTGCTTATCTGGAATAGAATGTTGGTGGGTTGGGTTGTTCGCCAGCAGATTGTATGAATGTGTGTGCGTATAAGAGGTGTGAAACGACCAGCCTGTCAACACTCTAATTATCATTCAGAGAGAGAGAGAGAGAGACTATAAAAAGCCAAGGTCACACACATGCTACGGCAGAGTGCTGATCAGAAGCAGAGGAATCTGACACACGCAGCTGACTGTGATGCGCATGACTGATGATAAACCTGATGTGTGTGTGTGTGTCTGTGTGTTTTACAGGCTGTCTGAGTTAACAGAGAACGGTGAACTGAACTGTTTGTGTACAGGTGATGAGTACACAAAGATGTGGGAATGCGAGTATGAATAAGGAGGATTATGGTCATAAAGGCAGGAAAGTCAACAGGTAACAAATAATCCTCAAATATATTTGTTACAACCTCCTGGCTCAAGGAGAAGGTAACAAAACCAAAATAAAGTCCAAACCAGAAAATCAAATTAACTTATTTAATCAAAATTAAGTGAAATGATACATAAATATAAAGAAAATAAAACAAAAAGAAACTCCAAAGCCGAAGAGGGAAGGATGAACACCCGCAGTCCTGTTCTCTTGGGCTGTTTCTCAATTCCAAGAACGCAGAGAACGGACTCGTGTTCTGGTGGAGAGCGGTCTTGCCAGGTCACATCGGAAGAATGAACTCGGGAGACCGCAAGGACAGAGAACGCGTCCTGTGAGAAATGAGATGCTGCGTTCTTCCTGATGGTCACATGACCCTCGCGCGTCTTTAACCGAAAATTATTTAAACAATACAGCATTTATACAGCGATTTATTGTTTTCCCCCGTTTCACAATATATACTCTGCATAAAGACTTTTTAAATATAGGCTGCACATCACAAATAACACAGATTTTATAATGACTTTCAACAAATAAACACCCGTTATGTGTTCATGCCTTTAATAAGATTTTTACGTTAATGTTTACTTTCACCATCTCATTGAGGGAAACTCCTGAGGTAAATAAGTATATCTCTGAACTTTAATAATAAATCTATACAAAATGCTGCGCTTCCCACCTCGAGTCACAATGACTTCTGGGACTTCTAGAGAGAGTTCGGTGCTCAAGTCTGCTTCGGTGCGTCCTCGATACCAAGAACACATCCGGGAGCTTTCATGCGTCCTCCGTTCTTGCGGTCTTGTGTATTGGAACTGAATTTCGGCGGATGATGACGACATTACAAGAGAATACGAGGACGCAAGACCGCTGAAGAACGCATATTGAGAAACAGCGTTGGTCTTTATCCAAACGCACATCACAGGTAACACTCCGCACCTGGTTCAAACGTAATCACGGCAAAAGCCTACACCTGTCCAACACTCCAGAGAAATAGCAAAATCACGGAACACCTCCATCTAGTGGACACTGATTTGTCACTACGACCGTCACAAATGGTTAACACTTTTCAATGTTATAAAGAAAACCAACTATTTTTTTTTTTTAAGTCTAATTTTTATTAAAAGTAAATCCATTTATTTTTTAAATCCTACCGAATCCAAACTATCATTAGGTGGCATATATATTAGTGTGTGAACCTAAACTGGTCTCAAGGTTCAGTTCGTTTACGATTATCATCCCATCAATTTAGTTCAATTCTGCAGCTAGCTCTCCGCAACTCTCACATGGTCGCAAACTGAAGCTAAGCAGGGCAGCGTCCGGTCAGTATCTGGATGGTAGACCACATGAGAAAGCTAGGTTGCTGCCGAAACTGGTGTTAGTGAGACCAACAGGGGGCGCTCAACGTGCGTTCTGTGTGGGTCCTAACGCCCCAGTATACTGAAGGGGAGTCTATACTGCTCTGTGAGCGCCGTCTGCTCTGCTTTCGTTAAACCGAGGTCCTGACTCTCTGTGGTCGTTAAAAATCCCAGGATGTTTTTCGAAAAAAAAAAGAGGAAGGGGGCGCCACGGTGGCCTAGTGGGTAGCACGTTCGCCTCACAGCAAGAAGGTCGCTGGTTCGATCCCCGGCTGGGCCAGTTGGCATTTCTGTGTGGAGTTTGCATGTTCTCCCCGTGGTTGCGTGGGTTTCCTCCGGGTGCTCCGGTTTCCCCCAGTCCAAAGAC
>CAIGQQ010026606.1:0-11256 GCA_903798035.1 Danio albolineatus | reverse complement strand
GTTTTTTTAGCCAGACATTTAAAAAATAAAATATTTTAGAGCAGTAATCACAACAAAGTGAATATGTGAAACCGTGATATGTTTATCCAAGGTTATCATACCGTCACAACCTTATACCAGCCCATGCCTACCACCAACTATTCCAGCATATGTTTTATGCAGCAGATGCCCTTCCAGCCACAACCCAGCAATAGGAAACATCCATACAAACTCATTCACATACACTAAAACACTATGGAAAATTTAGTTTATTTAATTCACATATACTGCATGTCTTTGGACTGTGGGGGAAACCGGAGCACTTTGAGGAAACCCATGTGAACATGGGGAGAATATGCATACTCCTCACAGAAATGCCAACTGTCCCAGCCGGGACTCGAACCAGCAAACTTCTTGCTGTGAGGCGATAGTTCTAACATCGTGCCGCCCGGTTTTATAACATTTTATACAAAACATATAAGGAAAGTATGTACATTTTAATAGTAATATAATTTACTTTAATATGCTTTTGTTAATACCATTACAAAATCGTAGTGTATCGTATGTTTAATTTATGGTGATTATACAATACAAATAAAGTGCTGTAATTTAGTGGAAACTACGTTAAAACTGAAATAAGACAGTAGATTGGTATCCTGAGTGACTTTATTGCACATACACTCCCAATCAGACTAATCAATTAAGTCTAATTTATGTTGTTATAGGCAACCCTTTACAATAAGGTTGAATTAGGCAATGTTAATGTATTTACTAACAATGAGCAATAGATTACAGTATTCATTAATCTTTGTTAATGTTAATGAAAATAAAGTTGTCCGTTAGTTCATGTTAACTCACAGTGCATTCACCAGTGTTAACAGCAATGAATTTGCATTTTAATAGCGCATTAGTAAATGATAAACTATGATTATTAAATGCTGTGTATTGTTCATTCTTATTTCATGTTAGTAAATACATAAACTAACATTAACTAAACATAAACATTATTGTAAATTCTGGTCATTTAATTTGTGATTAGATGTGTGAGAAAAGCCAGGAAGTGTTTTTACAGTAAACTGATGTAAGAACATTTGGGTTCATGGAATACCCTGAACACTGAACAAGGGTTAAAATTACCATTACAATATAATATAAAACACACGTCAATAAAAACAGAGAAGCATTTTAAATCCCATGCTGTATTAACTGCATCAAGTGTTTTGTTACTACATTATTTTGCTACTGTTGGAGACAGCGGGACAACTAATTGGCTAGCCATCTGGTTATCAAAAAATGTTACGTATCAGTCGACATGAACTAACTCCTGAATTAATTTACTTCAAGCTGATGCGGATCTTCACATTTTCATAATGACGTATAACATCTGGCTCTGATTTTCACTTTGCATGCAATACTATTTGAACACACACACATTTTTTAGAAGAAAGAATTTTTTTTACTGAGACCTTGTGAAAAGCATTCATAACCAACAACTAAAATTAGCCATATAACTGTCCACTATACAGAATCAAAAATAAATTGCTCAAAAAATAATGTGCAACCTTTGTGTATCACAGTTATGGACTTTGCTTTTTGTTCGTTCTGACCCAGTGTTTCCTTTGTTTTGTTTCCCGCCACTCATCAGTTGTCATGGACATTAATTCCCAGTACCTGTTTGTATTTAGCTAATTAGTCTATTTAAGCATTGGGCTGTATCCAAAAAAAATCACCCCCTACTATCTAAATAATGCACTATTTGAGGGAGCAGATATTTCTAGGGGTGTTCGAAACAATAGTGAACGTTATGACAGCCAATCACTTAGCCATTCCCACAATGCATAGCAAAAACAAGTGTACAATCTGCTATACATTCAACAGCTAGATAATACTAAAGCCTATAGAATATACAAGATGTGTCACTCGTATAGTTTTGAATGGTGACATTTGTAAAGGTCAAAATGGCAAATTAAGCCCCGCCTACTAGAACAGGAGCCAATCATCAATACTTCTGCTTCACAGATATAAGACATATATCCAAATAAAGCTTAAAATCAGTACTTTTAAATGAACCAAGTGCATTTGAAAACATTTTTTTTGGGGGGGGGTATGCATGGTACAGTTCGTTCTGTCAAATGCACATCACATGACAGCAACTACATAAACGCCCACAAACTTGTAAGAGTTGCTGTCATTTCTAGAGGAGATTTACTTCAGAAGAGCAGCGTGATCTGATGAAGCATTATTCAGAGCATGATAACATGCAACACGATGATAAACAAGGTTGGTGTCGTGATCTCGTTTCTTTTTGAGTGCGTATGCGCATTAGCTTGGGCATCCGGAAAAAAACGCAGATTCTGTTAGATTCGAATGTTAAGAAATGAAAATATGAGACAGTTGTTGCTTAATTTTATTGCTTATTTCAAATGTGTAGTGTAACCGTAAGCTTGGCAAACAGTTTTGGAGGATTTGATGTTTACCAATTCAGACTGAATGCCCGCGCATACTGCCCGAGAGGTGTTTCAAAGATGGCCACCGAGTGAAATGACTTGCCTTAAAGGTACTTTGATAATACCCATGATACACTGTGAGAGTTTGCATGTTAAATGTTAAAGCTAGCTCCCTGCAACTCTCACTTGTTTGCCAACTGAAGCTATGCAGGGCTGTGCCCAGTCAGTATGGGATGGGAGACCACATGGGAAAGTTAGGTTGCTGCCGGAAGTGGTGTTCGTGAGGCCAACATGGGGCACGATATGGCTGTCATCACGTCATCCCCCTGCCGTCCCCCATTTGAGTGTCTAGAAAAGCGATATATAAATGTAAGGAATTATTATTATCAAATGAATGACCACTTTAAGCTAAATACAATCTTACAAAATTACAAGTAAATTAGTATGTACCATCATCATGACAAAGACAAAATAAACTAGTTATTAGTAGGGCCAGACAGAATTTTTTGCTATTTCTGCAGAGTATTTTGTCAAAAATCTGCAGATTTATGTGGAATGATTTTGGGAGTATCGTAACTAAAACCTTAATATATGAAATAAAATGTAATACCATTTTACCTTTTATTGAATGTTTACAATGCGAATCCAATTAGATCAACTTTATTTGGTAAACAAAGCAAGTCTCTCATATAAAATCTTTACTAAAAGACAGAAAATTGTACTTTACAAATTGTATTGTAAATAAATCATATGAATATTTTCATATTAGTCAATATTATTACTGAAATTAATTTGAAAACTGAATAAATATAAATTTACACACATTTGCACCAGTAAATAAACAGAATCAATGATGTGCTAAAAATCTTTGAAATCTGCGGAATTCTGCCCGCGCAGATTCCATGTGGCCCTATTATTAGGAATTAGTTATTAAAACTACAGTTGTAAAAATATCTTCTCTATATTAAACAGCACTTGGGAAATATACAAGTTCAAAAGAGTGCTAAAAATGTTGACTTCAACTGTGTATATTGCCCATCTCCACTACCACTTCCCTACATCCAGTCTCAATCTACAGATTTGTCAAACAGGTTTATGATGAAGGATGAGGGAGCCCTGCTGGAGGCGGAGCCATTTTGATTGACGCCTGCCTCGAGTCGGGCGACAGCTGCGGAGTCCACTCAATGACAAATTGTCAAGCACATAATCGCAGGGTAAAACACACAAGATCTAATTACCACACATTGTCTGAGTTTCCCCTTCATTCGATCTTGCAGGTGCCAGAAATAATTGCCATGTCTGAAAAGCAAAAAAAGGAAGGCAAATGGAAAAGAACTGCGGCTAATACGGACCGAGACCACTGTTGTTTTAAAAAGCCCTCCGGTTAGGAAAGCATTGAGCTGTGAGGTGGGTACCGCAAGTATGCATGCGTTGTGTTTTTTTTTTTCTTGACATATTGCAGAGTATGCAAAAAAAAAAAGCCCATCGGAATATCTGCTGTGTCATTGCGTTATCTGATTTGCCATTCTGTCTGTTTTTCCAGCACACTGGAAAGGGCTGAACAGCTGTAGGAAGTGGGCCGGCTGACCGTGGGGAGTGTGAATATTAGGATTGACAGGGGTGGAAGTGTGGTCAAGACATTGTGTGGCGGCCATTGGGAGCTTGAATGGAGGCGAGGGAAAAGGGAGGACGGCGGATGGAGGAGCCCTGGAGAGCCTGGTGTGATGTAGTGGCGTGTGGAGCGTGGAGCGAGCGATGAGGTCAGGGCACAGCAGATACAGCATGTGCGCCTGCAGTCCTGCAGGACCGGCTCATTTGTTTCCTATCACTTCCCCCGGTCTAAAGGGAGGCCTGAGCAAGCAGGAACCAGGGGAAGACATAAATAAACCTAGGCTTCGTGTCACATCTTGTGGATGATGTGACAAACAATGCTGATTTTCAGTCTGTTCCACATGTATGGGGTCGCAGATCCTGGGGGAGAACAATGACAGGACGTGTACTTTACAACGTTCACTTTAATAATGAAAATAAAAGGTTATGTCCGTTCTGCCCTCTGTGGCCAGAATTCACACAGAGGTAAAGATCAAGCATGGCAGGTGAGCAACCTGTAGGAATGTATGATATAAACTTAAAGTCTGTGTAAACTAAGTTTACAGTGTTAATTAATCTGTTAAGTAAAATAACAAACAAACAAAAAAAATAAAGAGTTTGTTTTAATAACCTTAATTCAAAGACTGCCGATTATCTTCCTCGTTTGGAGTGGTGGTCAAAACAAAGCCTTTTTGTATCTTGAAACGAATATGTGTGTTTATTCTGAATCACTCTGTAGTTAATTTCCTTTTTCTCTTTAGAATATAAATGAGCCTTTAATTGTCATTTAATTGTCATTTTTACTATACAGTACAATATGCCTAAAAACTAATATGTTTGACTTTTCATTTGAATAGTTTATTAATCATTTACGTATCATTCTGAATTATCTTAAAACCATAAACTTATCTTAAATAACTAGTTTATAAATAATGCAATACTTCATTTATTAACAACAAATTACTTAACAAAATATGAAAATACAGTCAAGGATACAAAACAAGTCAAGAATACCGCAGTTGTAGCTGTATTTGTAACTGTGTGTGCTAATGCTTAACCAATGATGAACTATTTCCAAATGCTTAAATGATTCATAGTGACCAGTTAATACAAAGTGTTACCAATAATATGTAATCTAATCAAATATTTCGATGCAAGCAAATTGTTTTACGTCATGATATGTATATTTAATAATTTAAACGTTTGCAAAGATAATCCAGTATTCTATGCTTTTGTATGTCTTTAATACATTTCATATTTTTTATGCTTATAACACAATCAAATGTATATGAGTGTTTCTTTTTCTCTTCCATTTAACAGTCCAGTGCTCATTATTCTGTTGAAAAAAGCATTTCTGTCAGAAGCTTCAAGTATCCTTTGTCTATTTTTCTAAGCTTCAAATCCAAATTACTATGCTTTGATCAAACTCACTGCTGAATGGTTTAATTCGTATCTTAGAACTCTTCATTGAACACTGTTCTAACGGTCCTATTGAGGAAAAAAAGAAAATAAATAAACAAATAACATTAAAAAAACACGGCCAGAGAACAACAAAGCTCCTGTCATTCGGACAAATTCTCCAGTGAATCTTGTCTATCATTAAATGGACAAGGATGAACCTCTCTGTTTCTAATCCAATCAATATATATCCACAACACCTCACGATGGATGGCAGGTGTGACCTCGACGCCTCTCCAAACGGAATCAAATGTAAAGAAAATCAATATGCTGTGAATCAACAACAGGGAACGAGGGGTGACAGTCTTTAGTTAGCTGACGCTTCCACCTCGGCCCACGCAATTCGACAACAAAAGCATCACCTAACTTGCTCATCCCGTCCCTGGCTTTTTACGCTAACTGGCTGTGACAACTATGACACAAGCAGTCACATTAGCGTACCACTTCACTTTGTATCCTGTGCAATTTACCTTCTTCAGTGGATACCAAAGTGACACAGCGGCGTTATTTCTCCCCCTCTGCTGTGCGTACGAAGCCATGTGTGTATGCATTGAGTGGAAATGTACACACACACACGCCGTAGACCAAAACCGCTGCTGCTGTTAACCACAACTGATATTATCTAGCCGACAAAAGTGTGTGATGTGAAATCACTACTGTAGCTATGCTAGATGGAGCTGAAATTCATGATAAAAACATGATGCGGTTTAGTCAGAGACATCATACAGATGTTTGGGGCAACCTAAAGAAGCGTGTTTTGAAATGTTTGACTTTCTAGTCTAAGGCATTTAGAGCACGTGGATTACCTTAATGCACAACATGCGGAGAAAAATAAACAAAACCAGACATAAAAGCTGTTTTTTCCCCCCCAAACATTATCAAATACGTAATGCCAAACACAAACATTAGATAAAATTTTATTCCAAACCAAATGCAGTGACAGCGGCAAACAGAGAATAATAACTGTTCTATAGCAAGTGCATGAAACAAGGTTGCTTGACTGCTACTTCGGCATTTGTCCACTGACTGTGTTGTCATAGTTACTATTCTTTTAAAGGCAGAAACTGACCATACACGTTTATGACAGCATTGATGGGCAACTGTTGGACACTGTCCAAGGGTTTGGTGAATTTTTTTCATTATTGACAAATAGTTGAAAATATTTGGAATATTATAAGTACTCAAATGAACAAAATATATAACACTGTTCTAGGGCCCTATTGACTGACTAAAATCTGGTCTAAAGTCCAGCACAGTGCATGTAAGTTATGCGCCTATGCAGGTCCAAACGCTTAAATGTTGCTTAATACACACAGGATGCTCAGCAATAGATAAATATCTTTACATATAAAAAAAAAATAAAGGATTAAAATGTTACAAAAGACATTATTTTCTACATGAATACAAAATCCACTGCTTCCATGCATTTGTATAATGTTGTTAGTATTAGTGGTATTATTTATTGTGTGCATATTTATATTTGTTTTAATAAAAACAAGTTTAGATTTATCCACCAGTCAGGTTTTGGAGATGTATGCATCACCATATGGAACACAAGAATAGGACGTGTGTTTGGATATAACGCTTTTTTTTTTTTTTTTTTACCACAATTATTAACATTCCCAACCACACTTTTTTGATGCTTCGCACATTACTGATCATTTTTTTGTTTCAAGAATATTTAATATTTGTATACAATTTTCCAATATTTAAAAAAAAAAGTTCCTTGTAAAATGTTTTGCCAACAATACAGTAGCGAAAGGTGACTTTTCTTGCAGATTGTATGTTTTTGCACAACTGGATGTTGTACTCATGAAAAATGTTTGCTAGCATTGGCCTAAACTGATTAGCTGAAGTCACACCAAAGCGACAGCCAACAGAGGATTCTGCTTGGTCTTAAAGCCTTTTTCAATGGATTATGTTCACAATGATGGCATAGCAGTCAAAATAGGACAAATGAACTCATGTATGGGACAAATTATGTACCTTTGTCAGTGAGAGGGGTACAAATATACCCCACTCCCCATCCCCCTTCCACACACACACACACGTATGTTTGTGAAAATGCACATGTATGCATCTAGTCATATAACTCAGCATTTACCAATGAAAGGATGTGAAAAGATGCCACAAAATACAACTTTACATTTCTGCCTGTCCCTTTTGTTGGGTACAAATATAATTCAGCCTGTATTTGATTCACAACACATAACTTAGTTGCCTATACAGATATCTCACTCACTTCTAACATAAATCTCTTCTCCAATTCAGATTAAACGGTTGTTATTTAACAAAGCATCTAGTCAGTCTGTTCAAATATTTTGTTGACAACTGAAATATGATTATTTTTCACTTGTAATTCAGAGTATCACACTGTGTGAGCAGAAGCACGAGACCAGAGCTCATTAATATTCATGACCCTTCCAAATAAGGTAAAAACAGCCAATTTCTAGGTTGTAAATGGGTTTGTAAAACCATTTCCAGAAAATGTTTGCACTACTGAAGCCACATTCCTTCTATGTAGATATCAGACAACACTTTGCTAAGCTGACTGGAGTGTGACTAGCCAATCTGGAGGCTGTGTACACCAGGCAGCTAAAGAGAATTACACATTCAATTTTGACACTGCTCATCCCCTACACTCATAATTTCAGCTCCTTTCTTCTGGCCGCATAGTAGCAAGCTGTAGAACTAAACGATACAAAATAGTTTCATACCAGCAACCACTAGACATTTAAATAAAACATAGACTAAAGCAGAGGTATAAACATTAAAACAAAATGTTGGACACTTGAAGTGATTATTTATGTATTCTTTATTGTGTTTGTTTGTTGAAGAGTTTTTTGTATGTTTTTGTCTTTATGTCCATTTGTTGTTGTCACTTTGTGAGTTTTTTGTGTGGCACTTATGAAATGAGGACTCTTGCCAGTAAAAAAAAAAAAACCTCTACCTTCGGGTATAAATAAAGTAACCTAACTTAATCTAACTTTAAACAATGTATCAATGTATTCTATTGCGTCTTTAATTGTAGTTGTAGGTTTTGTTTTTTTAATTGACTGAAAAACATTTAACACACACTTATACTTTCATCAGTATGCTGTTTTCTGTTTTGAGAGGTTTGCAAACAGCTTATTGCTTCTCATGTTTTTCAAACTTCTTTTTACCCCTAAAAGAAGATGTAAAAAGACGTTTACTGTTAGCCGTTTACCCCCTACCAAAACACCACTAGGAGATCTTCTTCTCCGTCTCACACAGTGGGATTGGGGTCGTACCCGGTTCCCCATTGCTCTCAGTGGGCTCTGCTGAGGTGGATAAGCCCTGAAGCAGTGCTGGATGAAACAGTCACGCAGGGCTGGATTGAGCCCATGAGAGCAATTGTACAACGCTCTCTAGACACAAATGTGCTGATACAGGCCGTCCAACAGCCAGACAGATGCTGACATACATACAGAAATGAGCACAGAGCAGTGATGGGGGAAATGCAGCGGGACATGTAGGACTGGAAATCGAGAACAAAAATGACAAAATAGACCAGTTTTTATCTTTAAAAAGAAATACTTGGCCCTAATGATTTATTACATTTGGTTGCAATAACAGTTCCTGACTGACTGCATTGTTCTTCTACAGAAGATTTAGCCAAAGTGCTGTGCCGCTAATGAATCTAGAGAAGAAATTATGTTTTAGCTGAGTTGCAAAGTTTGAACGCAGTGTGATGTGCAAGACTTGGTGTTTGCAAAATAATACAAAAGACAACAACAACACGCCTCACTATTGCGATGTCCTTACTTTTGCACATGCAGAAGTAAACATACTAGTGCTGTCAGATTTGCTAAACATTTAAAACTGCTTTTTAGTTTTTTTTGGTTGGTCAAAAGAAACGAAATAACACAAAAATCACACACACACACACACGCACACAATAAAAACACTCTAAGGATTCTCCTTTTTGTTGAAGAATTGGATTATTGGAGAATGAGATTCCATGACCTTTCCCTAAGCTAACGTGACATTTGCTGGATAAGGACTGTTAGACCCACATTTTATTAAATGTCATCCACTACTTTGTACTAACATTTAAGTTAATCATGTGATACAATGCTCTTATTAGTTGCATGTATTTACACTATGCTTATACATAAAAAGAAAAACTGCAACAGGGCTCCAGACTAATATACGAGAGCACTGACACTTGGTTGTGCCAGTGAGCTCTACAGATAGTGGCACCAACACCTGGTTTGGAACTGCTGGATATGTAATATTAATAATATTACAAGCTTTGTCTGTTAGAATTGCACATTTGACAGTAGCTTGAATTGAGAGTATGGCAAAAGCGTGAGTTGGAATCCAAATGTATACAGTACTTTTCAGCATCGTCTTTAAAAATTGTAACAGGCTTATCGTGTATTTGTGGATGACAATACTATCAACACTGTCATAGGGCAAAAAAATGTATGACTAAAAATCTATATCTATAATATATACATATTTTTTTAATTACATGTTTAAATATACACATTACATTATACTGTATATACATGCATATTAGATTACACCTTTAACCTATTTAATACAGTAATAATAAATTGCCATTTTGGATCAGTATGATGGAGAATGACGTTCACATGGCTTTAAACTACATTGAAAAAAAAACATTTAAAGATGATTTATTGGATTTACTGAATTTCTTTTAAGGTGAGTGGTAGCAAACAAAATAATATGAGGGAAATTTAAACAAATTAGGTTGAACATTAGTAAGTGTAACTTGTTTTTAAACTCATCCCCTATAAATGGTTTAAAACAATTTTGCAGAGAGCATTTTTGTTACATTGTATGTTAAGTTTGGTTTGTATTTAAGAGCTCTGTAACAAAGTCAAACCCTGACTTTTCACTGGATTTCACAGTACTTATTTTTCACGGTGGTCATGTAAAATAACTTGTCCAGTAAATGCATTTGCTTGCACAGCACTGTTTTTTTTTTTTTTCCTTGAACCGAGCTGATAAATGATCCATGCGATGTGTGGTTCAAACAAATAGCGTTATTTGGTTCCACTTTTGTTGGGTTTGCTCATGTATATCTTATTGAATGTTATGGATTATCAATTCGGCAAAACCTCAAAAAGAATTTTACACTGGTAGAAAATAAAAAAGCTAGCAAGACATGACCGATTCATTACAATATGGTGCCCAAGAGCTTTAATGACCTTCTAGAAAAACATCAGAAATTACATTAGACACTTCCTAAGCCTATCCATACTATTAAACTAGTGTCTATCATTAACATTATCCCACCTAATTGCAAAACACTCAAAAAAATTTATACAGTGTGAATGCGAGGTTTTCAGACACATGTATTCCAGATTATATTTATTTTCTAAAATTAACTAAAGCATTGAATTTTAAATTGATATTTAATGTTTTGTTTAGTTTTTTTTGCTAATAAATCAATGTGGGGTGATTCGGTGGCGCAGTGGGTAGCTCTGTCGCCCCACAGCAAGAAGGTAGCTGGTTCGAGCCTCGGCTGGGTCAGATGGCATTTCTGTGTGGAGTTTGCATGTTCTACCCGTGCTCCGGTTTCCCCCACAAGTCCAAAGATGTGGTACTGTATAGGTGAATTGGGTAAGCTAAAATTGTCCGTAGTGTATGTGTGTGAATGAGTGTGTATGGATGTTTCCCAGTGATGGGTTGCAGCTGGAAGGGCATCCGCTGCGTAAAACTAATGCTGGATAAGTTGCCGGTTCATTCCACTGTGGCGACCCCAGATTAATAAAGGGACTAAGCCGAA
>CAIGQQ010026566.1:0-10764 GCA_903798035.1 Danio albolineatus | reverse complement strand
GTGTGTGTGTGTGTGTGTGTGTGTGTGTGTGTGTGTGTGTGTGTGTGTGTGAAAGTGTGTGAGTGTGTGTGTGTATGTGTTTGTGAGTGTAGTACTACATTTGCGTGGTCCTGCTGTAATCCTCGTGTGTCCTCCATGATCCAGACTGTAAACACACAGATGAATAGAATGAGCTGTTTAGTTTCACCTTAAGATAATAAGCTAAAGCTAGCACTGAGCTGCTCAGCTACAGGCTCAAAACTCTTCAGCTAAAACACACAACACTTGTTGGTTACACGCGGGATGCACAATGAATCTAACACAGTGCGTTGTTTTCCTCCGATGTTGGTGAAGCGAGCGCAGATACTGCTCATGTTGATGGAGACACCCTGCTGCAACATTCATTTATTACAGTGATCACACTTAGCTTCGCCATCGTTCTTCACCACATGCAGCTTCTGAGCACATGTTGCAGTCCGTCTCTAAACTATGCTCAGATTATTAAAGCTGCTCGCCAGCGCCCAAGTTCCTGACAGATGACCAAGTGAAAAATACACACGTGTGCACAGGAATCCAGAAGAGGAATCCAGATGTTCATTTCAGAATAAGAGTCTGAACATTAATCGAAGTGTCTGATCCAGAATCTGAATCCATGTTCAATCCCCAACCCTATTCCTGACCTGATATTGTAGGATACCGAAATCAGCTAAAACCACCTGCTTGAATGACTGGCGTCCGGTTGCACTGACACCCATCTTCAGCAAGTGCTTTGAGAAGCTGATTAAAAACCACATCCGCTCTGTACTGCCCGCTCACACTGACCCTCTGCAATTTGCATACAGAAACAACCGCTCCACTGATGATGCAATTGCTTTCACCCTACACACTGCTCTGTCTCACCTGGAAAACAAAAACACTTATGTGAGAATGCTGTTTGTGGACTACAGCTCAGCATTCAACACCATAGTGCCTGCCAAGCTGGTGGAGAAGCTCCAGGCTCTGGGTCTGCACAGCTCTCTGTGCAACTGGATCCTGGACTTCCTGTCAAGCAGACGCCAGGTGGTCAGAATGAACAACATCACCTCATCCTCACTGATCCTCAACACTGGTGCTTCACAGGGCTGTGTTCTCAGCCCACTCCTGTACTCCCTGTACACACATGACTGTACATCCAAACACAGCTCCAATGTCATCGTTAAATTTGCTGATGACACAACGGTGGTGGGCCTAATCACAGATAATGATGAGACGGCCTACAGAGAGGAGGTGAACTCTCTGGCGCTATGGTGTCAGGAAAACCACCTCTCACTCAACATCAGCAAAACTAAGGAGCTGGTGGTGGATTTCAGGAGAGAGAAGAAAGAACACACTCCCATCACCATCAATGGCACACCAGTTGAGAGGGTCAACACCTTCAAGTTTCTCGGAGTTCACATCGCTGAGGATCTGACATGGACTGCTCACACAGACGCAGTGCTGAGGAAGGCACAACAACGCCTCTTCTTCCTCAGGCGTCTGAGGAGGTTTGGAATGAGCCCCCACATCCTCTGCTCGTTCTACACCTGCACTGTGGAGAGCATCCTGACTGGCTGTATCACCACCTGGTTCGGAAACAGCACCAGCAGCAGTCGCAAAGGTCTACAAAGGATCGTGCGAACTGCTGGCCGCGTAGTAGGAGGTGAGCTTCCCTCCCTCCAGGACATCTACACCAGGCGGTGCACGAGGAAAGCCAAGAGAATCATCAGTGACTCCAGCCACCCAAGCCATAGACTTTTCTCTCTGCTACCCTCAGGCAGACGGTTCCGCAGCATCCGGTCACGCACCAGCCGACTGAAGGAAAGCTTCTTCCCACAGACTATCAGGCTGATGAACACTTGACACACCTCACACAAACTCTTTTCATACCACTCACTGCACACCATCAACATGTAGCATGCACTGCACTTTAATCAATCCATACTTAAAACAATACTGCCTACAACTACCTATTCACATATTCATCGTCCTATACGTACTGCTGTCAACATCGCAATTGTACATTGTTTTGTTTCCCTTTGGGAGTATTTTGTCGCATGTTGTATTTTTGCACTGTGTGTATTTTGCGCTGTCTGTATTTGTGCACTGTCTGTATTTGCACTGTCTGTATTTTGCACTGTCTGTATTTGCACTGTCTGTATTTGCACTGTCTGTATTTTGCACTGTCTGTATTTGCTCTGTCG
The DNA here is from genome assembly GCA_903798035.1 of Danio albolineatus. Taxonomy (NCBI): domain Eukaryota; kingdom Metazoa; phylum Chordata; class Actinopteri; order Cypriniformes; family Danionidae; genus Danio; species Danio albolineatus. Next base: position 8,566 of record CAIGQQ010026566.1, on the reverse strand, counting down.
TTGTAGCTGCACTGTCGTTGTATCTGCACTGTCGTTGTATTTGCACTGTCTGTATTTTGCACTGTCGTTGTATCTGCACTGTCGTTGTATCTGCACTGTCGTTGTATTTGCACTGTCGTTGTATTTGCACTGTCGTTGTTTTTGCACTGTCTGTATTTTGCACTGTCGTTGTATCTGCACTGTCGTTGTATTTGCACTATCTGTATTTTGCACTGTCTGGAGCCAGCACCTAAGCTTTTCACTCATCATAGCACACGTGCTGCTGATGATGTGACAATAAAAGTGATCTGATATTTGATTTGATTTGATTCTTCAGCAGAAGTGTATGAAGTTTCTCTGCTCAGCTCAAATGCTGAAACTGTACAGTGTGTCCCGCTTAATGTCAAAACTGACCCAATACACTCCAACATTTACAGAGGAGATTCATTTCAGACTCAATTATTTGCTCTTCATAGACATGACTGTAATACTCTACAAGCTGTATCTTCTGTCTGTCCTCACCCCATGACCCTTACAGAAAACTGAACATCAGAAAAGACCTTTAGTGTGTTTTTAAAGCCGTTCAGTGTAAAAGCACAAGGGCAGTGACGCTCCACATACTTGAGTTTGTCCAGTGTACAGTTTGGATCCTCCAGTTGTTCAGAAAGCAGCTTGACTCCTGAATCTCCTGGATGATTGTAGCTCAGATCCAGCTCTCTTAGGTGTGAGGGGTTTGAACTCAGAGCTGAAGACAGAAAACCACAGCCTTCCTCTGTCACCATACAGCCAGACAATCTACAAACACAGCAACAGTCCACGTCACACAGTTGGACAATCACACATCTATTTGTGTTGTGAAGATGCTGACTGTTGTTTCTCCTCATGTGAACAGCAGTGATGAAGACACACATCCTGATGACCTCTCCTTATTGATCAACCCCTGAGATCAGCAAACACACTCACACACTCAACAAGGACTCAGAATCCTCTTTATAACTGTACAGAGCAAAGGCATTGTTCATAATACATCACATGAAGCTGTAAAGTCTGCTGTGAGGAACACGACAAACTTGACCAGAGAAGGACATCTTAAAGTTATGTATAAAACACAACAGACAATGATTAGATCATTGAATTTCATCATTAATCTTTAATTACATTTGTATAGATATGTATAAAATCACAGCCCTGCAGATTTTTTGTTTCTTCTTCTGCCAATCCACTAGAGGGGCTCCACATCTGGGAACACTTTATGGCTGTTCACACTGCTTTTAAACCAGGTAAAGACACGTTTCACACCTGTAATCTGAAAGCAGTGTTAGTGCTGCATTTTACCCAGGGTTATAAAGCCCTGCTATGGAGCGGTGTTAGCATCGTGTTTGTAGCGTTACCCCTGCATTGTGCTGCTAAGTTTGTTCAGTGTGAAACAGAGCAGTGTTTTCTTGTTGCTGCTGGACACTTGGCAACAGAAACAGCCAATCAGAAGCTGATCAGAGGCTCATGACATGTCAGTAACAGGAAGCGTGCATCATGTAAACAGCAGTCAGTGAGAGAAAATAAATATTCAAAGATGGAAAGTGTATAAACTGGAGTGATCAGGAGATGTTAGATGACATGATTTGCTCCTTGTTTTCATTTATTTGTACTTTTGTCTTTGTCTTCTTGAAACTAATGACCTACACAGCGACATTTTATACACCTGACAACATGAGGAGAGTTCATTTAGCTCATTAAACACATTTGGCCATTTCAATCTGTTTCCCAGTACTGGGTTGTGACTGGAAGGGCATCTGCTGGGTAAAATATGTGCTGGAATAGTTGCTGGTCTTCTAATCAGCAACGTGACAACACAAATATGCTAACAAGTGCATTACACAGAGGTTTAGGATGTACAGTTAATGAATCGTCTGTTAATCAATACTCTGGATTATTTGTTAACTACAGGTATAGTATGAGCAGTGTGAGACAAGCTTACTGATAAACCATAATTCCTGTTATCCTGGGTTTAGTATCACCCAGGGTTAACATGTTCAAGCCCTAATGTGAAATAATGTGGGCTAATTTGAAATCTTTTTGTAGTTATTGTTGAGTGTAGAAGTATTTACCTCAGTGTCTCCAGTTTACAGTTTGGACTCTTCAGTCCATCAGAGAGAAGCTTCACTCCTGAATCCTGCAGGTCATTGTTACTCAGGTCCAGCTCTCTCAGGACACAGTTTGAGGATTGTAGAGCTGAAGACAAACTCTCACATGACTGAACAGTGAGATTACACAGCTGTAGCCTGTGTAGAAGACAAAGAGCAACAAAATCAGCAGTAATAAATGAGCACTGTTGAGTGTTTATGAGTCCAGTCGACAGTGATGAAAGTAACTCAGGAAATACATTTTATATATACTGCTCCAAAAATAAAGGAAACTTTGTTTGTACTTTGTGCTACCTCACATTGTTGTACCATGGTACAATGGTGTTGGGCTGCAACCCCCACCTGTGGACATCAGGCCCTCATACCACCCTCATGCCTCAGAACAAGCCTATTTATTTTATTTAGAAATCTGTTCTTTTTCTTTATTTTAACTAAATTAAACTAAACTAAACCTGTATTTCACTGCTCATATGACTTTAATGCAGGGGTCTCAAACTCAATTTACCTGGGGTAAGGCTGGGCCACATCAAGTTTTCCATGAGAAATGTATTATATTATTAATTATTAATTTATATGTTATTTTTCATTTTTTGTATTTTGTGTAAAAAAAAAGATTTGAGAAGATAAAAATAGGATGAAAATTAATAAGCAAAATAAATCAATCAGTAATAAATAGCAATATCAATAATAATAATATTTAGATTTAGTGTTATCCGCCTTGCTGTTGTTACAGGGAGAAGAAGCAACACTTTGTTGTTGTCATTTGTTTTGACAACTTTTACACCACATAGAAATTAAATATATGTAATCTTTATAATACTCGACTGCCTCTTTGCTATTTTGAAAATACAGATATCATTTAGGCAGGCCACTATGCCATTGTTTATTTTCGCTGCTCACTGCGCACAAAACAATGACCATCAACCAATGAGAGCAACTGTAAGAATAAGGTGATTGGTTGAAATTATTGTTCATGACCAATAGTCAAACGCGACTTTTGCTTTAACTTGCGCATGGTGACTATTTGCACGCACACAGCCTTCGCTCGCACGGCTTGCATTCACACTCTCTCTCTCACCCATAATATCCACACATACACACACACACACACACACACACACACACACACACACACACACACACACAGGTATTCACCGCACACAAGTTAATGCCGAATCAATTAAAATAAATACTGCAAAGCAAAACAGGAATCTCTGACATTTACTGAAACAGCATCCGGCAAGATCCAACTCAATTTAAGCACTGATTTATACACATTTATCTGCGTATAATGTCCCACTGGGCAGCAACTTAAAAAAAAAAAAACTCTTTTTGAAGTGTTGTGAATGAAGCGCGCTGGGACGAGTGTCCGTGTGTGCAGACACTGAAGAAAACACTTGCTGCTGTAACTTTCACTCATTGAGAAGTGTTTCTCTGCCTGCATCAAGCCGATGTCGCGCCTCCGAGAGCCATATACCCCACCGGGATTGGTAGGTTCATTCAGCTCCACACACAACACTGTAAAGTGTCATATATATCAAACTCGCGGGCCGCACTTACATTAAACTTTCAAATTAAGGCCAGGGCCACAAACTATTGTCCTGTGGGCTGCGAGTATGAACCCCCTGCTTTAATGAACTATTAATCAGATTATTTTTAACTAAGAGTCTTTCTGCTTCAGTATTGAGATGAGGAATAAAGTGTTTGTGTGAATCTGTCAAAGCAGGACAGTGATTCACTAAACTGATCTGAGTCTTCAGTGCAGACTGATATGTGTCTTCTGTGATCAATGAATGAATACTCACAGAGCTCTTCTGCAGTTTCCCACAGCTGCCATCAGTCTCCGTCTTCCCTCATCTGATGTGTTGAATTTCTGCAGCTCAAACTCATCTAGCGGCTCCTCTGACATCTCAATCATGTAGGAGATTGTTGAGCAGTGAGCAGGAGAGAGTTCCTCCTCTGAGTGTTTGTCTGATTTCACAAACTCCTGAATCTCTCTGGCCAGAGTCTGATCTTTCACCTCCAGCAGACAGAGGAACAGATTGATGGACCTTTCAGCTGAGAGACGGTCATCTCTCTTGATCTTGTCTTTAATGTCCTGTGTGATTCTGCTGATGTTCTCTGAGCTCTTCTCTTTGTGTGTCAGTAAATCCTGGAAGAGTCTCTGATTGGACTCCAGTGAGACGCCCAGCAGGAACCGCAGGAACAGATCCAGATGACCATTACTGCTCCTGACAGCTTTATCTACTGCTGAACTGAGCAGATCATACAGAGACTTCTCAGAGCTGGTCTGTCGATGTTGAATATATGAATATCCTCTCTCATAAATCAACCTCAGTGGTCCTCTCTTCTTTGTTAAATGGCAGTAAAACACATAGAAAGCAGCCAGAAACTCCTGGAAGCTGAGATGGATGAAGCTGTAGACTTTCCTCTGATGAATCACAGATTCCTCCTTGAAGATCTCAGTGCAGAACCCAGAATACACTGAGGCGTCAGTGACGTCTATGCCGCTCTTAATCAGGTCCTCCTCATAGAACATCACATTGCCCTTCATCAGCTGTCTGAAAGCCACTTTAGCAAGTCTGATGATCACTCCTCTGTTGGACTGCAGGAGTTTCTCTGGATCTCTCTCTTCATACTTCTGCTTCCTCCTGTTGATCTGAAGCAGCAGGAAGTGGATGTACATCTCAGTCAGAGTTTGAGGGATTTCTGCACTCAGATCTTCTTCCAGGAGCTTCTGAAGCACAGTGGAGGAGATCCAGCAGAAGACGGGTATGTGGCACATGATCTGGAGGCTTCTTGCTCTTCTGATGTGGGAGATGATTCTGCTGGCTTGACGCTCGTCGCTGATTCTCTTCCTGAAATATTCCTCCTTCTGAGGCTCAGTGAATCCCTGAATTTCTGTCAGACGGTTGATGTATCTGGAGGGGATCTGATGGGCTGCTGCTGGTCTGGAGGTGATCCAGATGAGAGCAGAGGGAAGCAGATCTCCTTTCATGAGGCTCCACATCAACACAGCCACTGATGAAGATTCACTCACAGCACAAACTTTCTCCTCATCTGAGAACTTCAGTGTGATTCTGCTTTCATCCAGACCATCAAAGATGAACACAACTCTGCACCGCTCATAAATCTCGGGCTCCAGATCTTCAAGTTCAGGATGAAAGTCCAGCATGAGTCTGTGAAGACTGTACTGATGATCTCGGATCAAGTTCAGCTCTCGAAATGGAAGCACAAACATGAAATCTACATCTTGATGGTCTTTTCCCTCGGCCCAGTCCAGGATGAACTTCTGCACAGAGACGGTTTTCCCGATTCCAGCGATGCCTTTAGTGAGAACAGTCTTGATCTGGGCTTTCTCCTTCTTGATCTTCTCCTCGTGTCCTGCTCCAGCTGAGGCTTTAAAGATGTCATTGCAGTAGACTGGAGTGTGTTGTGAGGGTTTTGTTCTGGCTCTTTTCTCCATCAGTGAAACCTCATGTTCTTCATTCACTCCTTCACTCTCTCCTTCTATGATGTAGAGCTGTGTGTAGATCTTGTTCAAGAGGGTTCGAGTCTCCTGATGGTGGATTCCCTCAAATAATCTCTCATACTTGTTCTTCATGCAAGTTTTGTGCTGGTCTTTGACTCTCTGGAGTTCATCATGTTCTGGTTGGAGTGAATCCTGCTGCAGGTCTCCAGTCTGATCATCTCTATCCACACTGCAGAAACAACAACAACACACAGAATCAATGAGTGTAAAGATCCTCTAGTGAAGATGTGTGTTTTCTCTGAACCAATTGAGACACAACACACAGATTTACTCCAGAACCAAACTATAGTGATGCAGAAACTGTCCCAGATCAGCAAGATTTTTCAAATGACTCTCACAGCTCTGTTGAGAAGCTCTTTAAACACCACACACTGATCACATCTGCTGCTCAAAATGCTGTAAACATTCAACAGTAAATAATAATCCTCTGCATTCTCACTGTCTGAATCTCTCAGTGCTTCACCATGACTGTGTTTGCTCTGCTTCTGTCTTCTGTCTGCTCACTTTCTGACTGAATGTAGTTTTAGTTTCACACAATAATCTCCAGATTAGACAAGCGTTTGCTCTTCAGGATTTCTGCTCATAATTTATCAGCATGCTGAATATTTATAACTCATGATCTAACAGTTTGAGTATCAATACTTTATCAGTACTTTACTGACGAAATATTTACTAACAGTTCTTTACTTATCAAATGTGAGTGTGTGGACATTTAGTTTTAAAGTTCCCTGTATTTTGTTCCTGTAATAAAATGTCTTGACTGGACTGAGAGAATAAAGTGTAATAATGTCTGATCTTCTAGAAACACATGATCATATAAATGCTGCAGTGTAACAGTGTGTGTAGAGATGATCTACCTGAGAACGGGTCGTGTGTTTTCACTCTTAAAATTCATTGGTCGAATCATAGACGTGTCACTCTTCATAGACACACAGCTGGGCTCTGCTTCTGCTCTCTTCCTCTTACGTGAGCTAAAACAGAGGAGATTAAAGTTAGAACAAACACAGACCAAGGCTCATTTCTAGTAGAGAAAGCCTCACAGAAACGCAGCACTATTAGAGCAGATTAGAGCTGAAACTAATCATCAAAATCACTGAATGAAGTCCACAGAGTAGGTGTGGGAGGAGCTTAATCATTCAGACGTGTCAATCATCATCACATGGCTATATAAGCAGCAGTATAAACTGCACTGTGTCGGCTGACTGTTATTCCAGCATCCAGCAGCTCCCCTTATCCTCCTCCTCATCACTCAGTCTTCAGAAGGTCACTCACTGGGGGTTTGTCTGCAGAGCTCCAGACTTTGAGGACAGCAAGACAAGTTCCTTTACCATCATCTATCATGACTGAACGAGCAGGAGAACTCCTGAAACATCAATGATAAAAATTGCCGCCACCAAATCTATTGATCAGCAGCATATATGAGCCCAACACAACATGATGATGACTGCGCTTCAGTGGAAACAGACTCAGATCAGAGGAATGGCTGATCAGTCCAGCACAGAAACAGCAGGGGAACGTGTGCAGGAAAAGCCCTTTATGACAGAAGATCGGGAACACTTTAGTTTAGGTCACGATTCCTGCTATTAACTCCTGGCTTATTAACTGCGTTATGTTAAGGTATTAACTGCTCATTAGTTGTCAAGGTATGATCTTACTGTGTATCCCTAACCCTACCCAAACCTAAAGCCACCTTCTACCTCACTAACTGTTAATAAACCGCTGATTGGTTTGTTAATACCATCAATTGTGGCCTAAAGTCTTACCCAGAGATCTTCAACCACTATCCTGCAGAGCTCAGATACAACATCTAACATTTAAAACCCAAAGAATCGACAAAACAAATGACTTGATTCATTTATTATAAAAAATACTCATCAGTTGCAGATATAAAAGAGATGATCTACCTGACAGCAGGTTGTGTGTTTTCACTCTTAAATGTTATTGGTCGATCCATAGACGCGTCACTCTTCATAGACACACAGCTGGGCTCTGCTTCTGCTCTCTTCTGATGAACTGAACTAAAACAGAGAAGATTAAAGTTCAGCGCTGCACAGACTGGAGTCAACACACCTGATATTATTCAACAGTTCATCATTTAAAACACTCTTTAAACAGCACTTTATGATACTTTTTAGAATTATTGTACAAAAACGTTTTAGATGTGTGTGTTAAAATATCAGATTAAAACCACAATAACAGAGAGTAAATATAATATCTTGTAAAAAATAATCATATCAAATGTAATGTATAGGCCTAATACCGGCATCTTGTAGACAAATCCTGATCTCCAGAAGTGTGTTTGTCCTCCATGATGGAACTGAAGAGTTTGATCTCCAGCAGAAACTCTAGAAGAAGCTGATGAACGATCACAGATCTCCAGTCACTGAGCAGCCTTCATATTTCAGCTGAATGCAGGAATAGATCAGCAGCTGCGACACTCAAATCCTGAAGTTTGCCACGAGTAAACAAATGTCATCATCTTGCTTTAGGTTGAAGTATTATACATATCGAATCACATGAAAAATATTTCCATCCGACAAAAGCTTGCTCATGAGTTTATAATCTCCTTGAATGACGATTTGTAAGATAATGGTGGGTTCTGCCTGTGTAAAATGGCGACACTTCGCGTAGCAGATTTTCCCTGAGCTCCGCTATCAGAAGGAGTTTCACCCGGAGTGATGGACAGCCGCAGGTGCTGTAGGGCTGCAGACTAGGCTAGCTGGGTCAACACAGCTGTTTTCGGAAAGCACTTCAGATCATCTTACAGAGACCATTCAAGAGCTGTGCTTTCAGTGCACTTTTCCTGTTAGTTGACAATGCTCACATAATACTCTTGTAACAATTTCTTTCTTTCTTTCTTTCCTTCTTTCTTTCTTTATCTTTTTGTTTGTTTGTTTATTTATTTATTAATGAC
>CAIGQQ010026565.1:0-16919 GCA_903798035.1 Danio albolineatus | reverse complement strand
ATAATATTTTACATTTTTTTACTAATTATTAACCATCAGTCAATTCAATTCAAGTTTATTTGTAAAGCACTTTCCACAAACCCCTGAGACCTTTATTTATCTTTGGAACGTGAATTAAGATATTTTAGGGGAAATCTGAGCTTTATTGTCCTCTATAGACAGCAAGCTTTCTGACTCATTCGGTCCGCAGAGTGCTATTATGCGCAGTATACTGACACTGAGAAAAAGATAATGTTGAATAAAGTCATTATTTTAGTTGTATGGGTGGACAAATGGATTTCATAGCTTTATAATATTTCGGTTGACCCAATGAAGGCATATGGTCTGTTTTGAGCAGTGTTGGGGGTAACGCATTACAAGTAATGCAAGTTACGTAATAATGTTTCTTTTTCTAAGTAAAGAGTAAAGTAATGCCTTACTATAAAAAAATTGTAATAATATTTGAGCTATGTCTAGTGTTTCTGCATTAAATATTTTGATTATAAGCTAGTAACACTACCAAAGCAGTTGTTTTACTGTCTACAGTTAACAGAAGTATATTTTCAATGTAACCAATTCAAACTTAGATAAAAAGATAAAAATAATAAAAGATAAAACTCGTAAATTCAAAACACTATTTAAAGATACACCAATCCAATTTGTAAATTTATAACATGATTTAAAAATACACAAATCCAATTTGTAAAATCAAAACCCGATTTATAAATACAAAAATAAAACTCGTAAATTCAAAACATGGCTCAAAAATACACAGATCCAATTTGTAAATTCTAAATCAGATTCATAAATGCACAAATCCAGCTCATGAATTTAAAATCTTATTCATAAATTCAAATCACGATTCAAAATTACTCAAATCCAAATCTTAAATTCAAAATCAGATTCATAAATACACAAATCTAGCTCGTAAATTCAAAACATGATTTAAAAATACACAGATTCGAATCATAAATCAAAATCACAATTAAAATACACTAATCCAATTCATAAATTGAAATCACGATTCAAAAATACACTGATCCAATTCATACATTTAAAACATGACTCAAATACAACGATCAAATTCGTAAATTCAAAACACGACTCAAAAATACACCAATCAAATTCGTAAATTCAAAACACGATTCAAAAATACACAGATACAAATCGTAAATCCAAATCACGATTCAAAAATACACCACTCCAATTCGTAAATTCAAATCACGACTCAAAAATACACCAATCCAGTTCGTAAATTCAAATCATGATTCAAAAATACACAAATCCAAATCGTAAATCCAAATCAAGATTCAAAAATACACCAATCCAATTTGTAAATTCAAATCACGACTCAAAAATACACCAATCCAGTTCGTAAATTCAAAACACGTCTCAAAAATACACAGATGCAAATCGTAAATTCAAATTAAAATTCATAAATACACTACACGATTAAAAAATACACTTATCCAATTCGTAAATTCAAAACACGCCTCAAAAATACACGGATCCAATTCGTAAATTCAAAATCCGATTCATAAATACACAAATCCAGCTCGTAAATTCAAATCACGATTCAAAAATACACCACTCCAATTCATATATTTAAAACACAACTCAAAAATACACCAATCCAATTTATGAGGCAGAAATATTAATGATCTTTGTTTGCAAGTTCACGAATTGTGCTTTTACAAATTTACTAATTGGATGTTGTAAATGTGAACTGTGCTGTGCATATATGTATTATTTTAAGACTGATCTGGCTCCATACCAACTGCTCTGCACAAATCAATCCATTCTTATTATGCCATTACATAGAGCATAGAGCATCAGTGGTCACCTGAGATGCGAAAATGTGTTTTAAAAGAGGAAATTTAACATCCTTAAACATGTGATTGCTTTCTAATCACGGCAAACGCTTGCAGGCGTGTAATCTTGCAGAATCAAACAAACCTTGCCTCTTCATTAAAACGACAGCTGTGGGAATTTACTTTCAACTACAAGTTGATTCCTAATCTCCAGTTGACAAAGGGATACTCATGTCTGCAGGAACGCCGCATGCATCGCTCTCTTTTGTCTCGCCTCACCTGACTCGGATTTCCCCTATGATGCTGCGGGGGCCGTGCCGTACACGCGGACCACTCCCTCCTGAGACGCATCTGCACGCGGCGACAGACGGATCTGTTCCCATTAGCATGACAACGCTACATACAGGGCAGAAGCAGCAGGCAGGAGGTCTCCCGCTGCACATATGGAGAGACGCCTGTAATTTGCTCGTGTAGGAGAGTAAAATGGCTCGATCCTTCAGCGCTTGCTAAGGTGACAACTTCTGAGGGAAACAGAAAAAGTGAAGAGAACAAACGACAGGGAAGCCAAAGAAAATGAGCGGCGGAATAAAAGGACCCCAGCAGAAGGTATTCATTAAATTCGTTTTCTGCCAATAAAGCTGCCATCTTGTGAGGATTCCTTCATCCCAGTGCAATCCAGGCTGGCAGCCAGATTGCATGGCAGGTTCAGCTACAGAAAAAAAAAAAAAAAAAAAAAAAAAAAATGACACTGGATTTGACTCTGAGCTGCTCTATGACAAGATTAACAAGACTCACAGAAATGCAAGGTTCCACATAATTCCTTCATGTTGTCCCAACACAAATCAATTAAGTGGATTGAACCAATTATTTTTTCCCAAAAAACATTAAGTTGTGTTGTTTCTACTCATTTTAAATAAGTAGTTTAAACAAGCAGCAAAAGATATTTGAGTGCAGCTGATATTTACAGTTTTTGTATTATTAACATATTTTTAAATATATTCTAATGTAATAAATGTAATATATGCATTTTTTCCTCTCATCTATGCATTATTTGTTTCATAATTCAATTTTTCCCTTTACTGCACTGGGAATAACTGTTGACTTGAAATTATTGTACGAGTTAAACAATTTTCTGTACTGTTTGGTGATTTAATGGTGTCTTGTGACACACTGTAAACCATACACTGGGGCTACAGAAAAAAATTGACACTGGATTTGACTCTGAGCTGCTCTATGACAAGATTAACAAGACACACATAAATGCAAGGTTCCACACAATTCCTTCATGTTGTCTCAACACAAATCAATTAAGTAGATTGAACATAAACCAATTAAGTTCTCCCAAAAAAACAGAAGAATTGCATTGTTTCCACTCATTTTAAATATGTATTATAAACAAGCAGCAAAAGATATTTGAGTGCACCTGATATTTACAGTTTTGTATTATTAACATTGTTAAATGTATTCTAATGTAATACATGTAATAAGTATTTTTTTTCTCTCATCTATGCATTATTTTTTTCATAATTCTATTTTTCCATTTACTGCACTGGGAATAACTGTAGACTTGAAATTATTACGAGTTAAACAAGTTTCTGTACTGTTTGGTATTTTGTGTCATGTGACACTGTAAAACATACACTGGTGCTCCATCCGAAATCGCCTACTACTCAGCAGGTTCAGCATTTAAATTTAAATTGGTAACACTTTATTTTGATGGTCCATTTGAGTATTAGTAGGCTGTCTGCTTAATATCTGTTGATACTGACATTCAATAGATATTTAAATGACTATAAGCAACTTCGCAAGTACATGTCAACTTAGACTGACCCTACCCCTAACCCCAACCTAACAGTCTCTTTATAATCTGATGAGAATTAGTTGCAATGTAACTGAAGTTCAACAAACGGACCATCAAAATAAAGTGTGACCTTTAAATTTACTACTCAACCTTTAGTACGTTCTATACCAGGGATCACCAAAGGCAGGTGTGTTGAGGCAAGTTGGAGCTAAACCCTGCAGGGACACCGGCCTTCCAAGACCGAGATTGGTGACCCCTGTTTTATACAGTATGAATGAGAGTAGTATGAATGGAAATCGGACGTACTACATTCGCCATGTTGTTATGATCCCGTGACCTACCCGTGTCAGTTGTGTCACTTCACTCCCATTCATGAATTCTCTCGTGGGGCAGCATGGGATAGGGTAGCATACAATGGATGCACACTTCAGATTCTCGTCAGAAGTAGTAAGTCATCCAGGTTCGAATTCTATGAATTTAGACACACTATCCGGCTCGCATACTGATTTTAGCATACTATATAACATGGAAGTATGCAACTTTGGATGCAGTTTGGCATCCACACAATTGGTTTGTGTTGGGGTAACATGAAGGAAATAAGTTAACTTACAAACTTAAATGGATTGAACCTAAAACAATTAAGTTGCCTGTCCAAAAACCTCAAGAACTGTATTGTTTCAGCTTATTTAAATTAGTTTGAACAAACAGCAAACTTTTTTTTTTTCAAACGAACTTCAAACACACCTAAACTTCGTTACCCTGAGGGAGGCAAGTCTTGAAGCGGAGAGGAGTGATGAAGCCAATTATGATATGGGAATGGTTGGGAGGCCATGATGGACAGAGGCCGATGGACAGAGGCCAATGGGCAGATTTGGCCAGGATGCCAGGGTTAAACACCCCATCTTTTTTTTTTTTTTTTAAGAGCATCCTGGGATTTTTAACGAACACAGAGAGTCAGGACCTCGGTTTAACGTCTCACCTGAAAGATGGCGCTCACTGAGCAGTATAGAGTTCCCTTCCCTATACTGGGGCGTTAGGACCCACACAGACCGCAGGTTGGGCGCCCCCTGCTGGCCTCAGTAACACCACTTTCGGCAGCAACCTAGCTTTCCCATGTGGTCTCCCATCCAGGTACTGACCGGGCGCAGCACTGCTTAACTTCAGTGGGCGACCATGTGAGAGTTGCAGAGAGCTAGCTGCCGGATTAATACGCATATTAAGCTATATCTGTAAGAAGCATTCAGGAGAGTGAGTGAAGAAGAATTTAGCAAAGGCAACACTGGAATGTAGACCTGGGCTAATATGCTGAGTGAACATGGCTGTCACGAATAACACAGACACACCATACTGTATATATATGAAATGTATACTAGGTAAAAAACCTGAGTGGGAGAAATGTGACATATAAATGGAGGACCATGGACACAGAGAGACAGATTGTTTAGGGAAGACTTCAGGTTGTCCTGAAGGGCTACTTTCAGACATCTCGGCTTTATTAAGTTCAATAAAGTCTGGTTTTGAAAATCTCCAGTCTGATCGTGGTTCATTAATGGGTCTTTCCACTAACTACGTCAACACCTGACATTTGCCAATCTTACAGATCTGACAGAATCCAAGAAAGAACGGGATCAAGAAAGGACACAATTTGGCGTTGATGAATCCCATTGAGACCACCATCACCTGTACAAGCACCATACCCCAATATTTCAGAGATAAATGCGCAATCGGCTAGGCCACGACTCCCACTATGCTTGATTTGGTGCTAGTTATGTGTCCTTGATTGCTGTAAAGATGGAACAAGAAGTAGTTGTGATTGGCAAGGCTTGCTCTCATCAAGGACAGAGCCAAACATTTTCTTTTTCATTTTTCCTTCATCTTGAGAATGGATATGAGTTTGGCACCGGGCCCGACGCTAACGCTGTCCAGCATATGCGGGGAGTGTAGCGCTCCGTCTCTCTGGGGGACCGGATGGGAAGATGGAAGCATGCAGTTTCAATTATCCAACCCTGAACTGTGCTCTTACCAATCAGCAGCCACGCATTGCATTACCCCTGGGGCAGGATGAGATGCTAATTCAAGCCGCCTGTGCTACTGTCAGCAGGCCTTGGTGAATGCTAACCAAACAAGCCACATCTAGTGTTCAACATAAGGCACGGGACTCAATAAAAGCCTCTGTCAGACTCTGGTCCAGCGAGTAAACTCGAAAAGACTTGTTAATAGAAGCGTTACATTGTGATTAGACGCTAATCAGATATGGACAAGGGCCCATTTGCACAGCCTATCTGGCTTCCAACATGCAAATGTGCAGTTTGTTTCTTTTCCGCTAAACTGGCGGCTGCCAAATGACCTGCTTAACCTTGCGACTTTCTGCTTTGTTAGATTCTCCTGCGCATCTTAGCTGAACACATGGCTTCCATTTCCTTCTGCAAAGCTTTATAAATCTTTCTCCAACTCTCTGAAAGTCAGTGTTAGGTGACACCGTCTTCTATGGAGGCACTAGAATGGACTGTCTCCACCTTGTTGTGGCGGAATGTGTTTGAAATGAAGAGGTGGCGCCTGGAAAGATTTGGATAAAAGAGCTTGAAATACCTTGGTGTAATAATGGCAACGTCAAGGCTAGCACTTATACTTTCTAAGATTTACATTCCAGGAAAGTAATAGAGGACAAGTGTTTACATGCAAAGCAAAATGTGCCTGAATAAAGGAGCTTGCTAAGTTCCGTTAAATAACAGTGCAGAAATAATATTGTTTTTTATAAGTAAAATAAATTAAAGGAATAGTTTACCCAAAATCTAAAAATTATATCAATAATCACTCGCCCTCATGCCATTCCTAACCCCTAAGACCTTCATCCCTCTTTAGACCACAATTTAAGATATTCCTCCCTCATCCTCTACAGACAGGTTTCACCGGCTTGTTTAAAGTCCAGAAAGGTACCAAACAGTCTATGTGTCTTCAGTGGTTCAATCAGCATATAATGAAGCTGCGAGAATACTTTTGTGTGCTTTTGTGTGCACATAAACCAAAAATAATGACTTTACTCAGTTTCTTTTCCTCAGTGTCAGTACAGGGTGCAAAATCATAAAGTTGTAGCATCAATATCGTAAGATGTGCATCGCATTCAGTCGGTATTACAGTTAAACAGCGTCACAGTTCAGAACACATGAGATTTCTGGAGTTACTGCAAAGTTTAACCACAGCAGAGTGGAAGTTTATCATGTGCTTGAGTTTTAAGGATCTGAGACTGTGTAAGCGAAACAAAATATCCCAATGTCAGTTTATTAGAGTATCATTTAGCCCTATGACTTGATGATATTCAGAATAAACCATTGGATGCAAATGGCATGGGTTAAGGATGTTTTATAGGTATTTTATTGGACTTCCTATTTTTTCAGGACTGTTGCGATGGAGGATGAGGGACCTCTTAGTTTCATCCTAAATATCAAACATTCATTCATTTTCCATCAGTTTAGTCCCTTGTTTATGAACAGTTGCCACTGGATTGAACTGCCAACTATTCTGGTATATGTTTACACAGCAGATGCCCTTCCAGTCGCAACTTAGTACTGGGAAACACTTATACACTCTCACACTATGGCCAGTTTAGTTTATCCAGTTGACCTATACTGCTTGACTTTGAACTGTGGGGGAAACCAAAGCACCTGGAGGAAACCCCACGAATACAGGCAAAACGTGCAAAATTCACACAGAAATGCCAACTGACCCTGCTGGGACTCGAACCAGCGACCTTCTTGCTATGAGGTGACAGCACTAATCACTGAGCCACCTTGCCACCCATCCTAAACCTCTTAATTTGTTTTCTAAAAACCCTAGGGTTTTAGAACGACATGAAGGTGAGTAATTAACATATTTGGGTGTACTAATTATAAAGTTTAAGGTTAAATTGTAACACTTTATTACAATTCACGCTATTAAATACTGGCTTATTACCAGTCTATTATTAAGATGTTGACTGTGTATTAGTAGCTATAAATTATGACCTTATTTTACAACCCTAATCCGACCCAATACCTAAACCAAACTATAAGCATGTGCATCTGTATTTGTATGCATGCATAAATAGCAGTAGCAGCTGTTTGTATGACTACAGGACACCATTTTATGCTCTCGCTGTAGAGAATAAGTCATCTAGTTAACCCGCGGTTAGCTCCACTCATCACCTGTCAATCCATATAATTCCATCTCACGAGCGGTCGCGCCCCCCGGATGCTGAGCTTTCTCCGTCACCGTAACTAACTCTAGAAGTGGGCAATTAGCGAGTGCCTAGCTGTGACTGGCTGCTCTCCAAAGACCTATGGCCTCAGCCACGCTGCTCCGCGTCTGACGGGAAAGTCAGCGGAGCGAGGGGTCGTCACGGGAAAGCGGGTACACAGCAGGCCTGACACCAGGCTTCAGCAGGAGGGGTGTTTAAGAGGAGTGATTGAAGACGTGGTCAAAGATGTCGTAGATGAGAGGACCGGGGAGACACAGCCATGTTGTATACTGTGCTGGAGAAACTATGAAGAGAGAAAGAACTGCTTGTTGCAATGGGGTTTAGCAGGAAGGGGGAACATTTTTGTGGAACTA
Organism: Danio albolineatus; assembly: GCA_903798035.1. NCBI lineage: Eukaryota > Metazoa > Chordata > Actinopteri > Cypriniformes > Danionidae > Danio > Danio albolineatus. The sequence goes on along the minus strand of CAIGQQ010026565.1, from coordinate 8,741 downwards.
GACTCAAGCTCAATAAACTGTTAATTAACTGCTTATTAATAGTTAGCAGTACGCTGCAAAAAATATTTTAATTAACAGATTAGTTTTGTGATTCATATGTATTTTTTGCTTATATACAGTTGTGAACAAGGTCAAAGTACCATAATACAACTCAAAAGCATAAATAAATGGGGAAAGAATAAAAAAAAAATTAAAACTGAAAATACGAAAAACTGCTAATTTTATGGATGTGTTTTACAGTGTGCTTTTGAATTGAATTATGGAACCTTGATCTTTATTCCAACAAGTTTTAACCTTGAAATGTTACAAAAAAAGTTTTTTTTTTAATAGTTTAAAGTGATACAGTATATTGTGTGGGTTGGGGTTGTATGTTACAGTACAAAAACTTTAATAAACTGCCTGAACATTTTCTTTACAGGCTTATTTCTCTACATATTATTTCTTATACAAACTACTAAAATGACTTTTCAACATCAAAAGTCGACAGAGCAGAGATCAAGGTCCCATAATGCAATTCACAGCCGTAAATAAAAAATTTAAAAAAACACTGAAGAAAATATGAATCACGCAGTACAGCAAACTTCTAGTGTAGACCGACTAACAATTTGATGGGGTATACATAGAAACATATGCAGTATTAAGACAGCAATGATGTGTAATAACTGAAAGTATGTCAAGAGATAACAATAAATATCATTGCAAACATTTTAAAGTTAACAATAACAAATGTAGTAAATACAATATCATTACTACTGTAACTATTGTACTTTTTATACAAATTTGGAAATAATTGCACTTTTTTTTTGGAAAAGAACTGTCACTTTATAAATTATTTATGAATATTTTGTTTTCTCATATACTGTCAATAAAACATTATTATTTTATGAGTTCTTGTTTTTATGTGTATAATCTCAAAAAATAACTCATTGGATTAACTCAATTTAATTGAGGGCAGGATTTCCATCCAATAAATTTGTTTAGCACCAACTCAAAAAAAAAAAAAAAAAACAACAACAAATTTTAGGACAGTTATTGCTCACTGAGGAAAGCCAAAAAATTCAGCTGTCAACACCCAAAGAATGGGTGCATCTGCTTGGTGGTAAACTCAAAACTCATTTTCATTCCATGCAAATCTTCTAAATCTTCAAACTAAAGTGAAGAGTAAAGTCTTTGTATTAACTTTAAACACCTATTAGTGTAAAAATTTCCTTCTCTTAATTCAATCCCATGCAAAGCATGCTGGGAACTACAAATCCCTAAACCAGGTTGTTGTGCCAACACAAAACGCTTAAGCTGACTTAATGGTTTACAAATCTAAGTGGACTGAACATAAAACAAATAAGCTGGCCAAAGAAATTGCGTTGTGTCAGCTCATTTTAAAAAGGTAGTTTGAACAAGCAGCAGTGATCATTTTTTAGTGCTGCTATAAGGTTCAATTAAGTCTTACAAAATTATGTTATTTTATGAAATAATACTAAAAAATACAGCATTTTCAGTTTCGGTTTTGACCCAAGTGCTTCAAGATTTTTTCCCCGTTTAAGGCCCGTGCACATCGAGACGTTTTTTGCTCGCATTTTCGGTCGACGTTTGACGCCTCGTGACTAAATAAAGGGCGCCAATGTGATTGTGCACACCAACGCACAAAACGCCAGGTGTAAAAGCGTCATTTTTAAAGAAACGCCTCATGCTCGTTTTTTGGTTTTGACGCCCCGCGTCAAAACCTTCTCCACCAATCAGATTGCGACTTTTGTTCACATGTACAGAGCCGCTGAAGCTACGGTAAACACCCCTTGGAGACGCTCAAGCGCAAAACTGTCAATGCGAGCGCAGATGCCCAGAGGCGATATGAACGTGGAGCTGCTTATTGCACTGGTGAACAATAATCATTTCTTCATCGTTAGAGCTGCTACTTGAACCATCCATGTTTTGCAGATCGCAACAACAAGCGTGTAAACTTCCTCTTTTCTTCTTCAAGCGGGTATCAGAAGCTTTGCGCCACCGTGTGCGCCATCTAACGTCAAGAAGTGATTTTGCATGCTCTTCTGCTTGGCGCCAGAGAAAATCGCTTGGGCTTGAATGAAGAAAAACGTCTCGAAAAACGTCGACGATAAACGCAAACGAAAAGTGTCCTGGTGTGTACGAGCCTTTAAACTGCCAGTTTCAGGCCTCATTCATACGTGGAAATAAATCTGATGCAAATCTATATGTGACAATGTGACTATCATGTGAACAGGCAAATCAGATTTATTGAGGCAGTTTGTTTTGTACGTCATTAAACTTGCAGACGTAGTACTTCTCTGCGGTTAAATGATGTAGAAGGAAAAGCGTGTGTGGAGACGTCGACATGGTAAACAACAACAGAGGAAACATAGAGGAGGAAAGTGGTCAGTGGTTGACGGCAGAAGTTACCTGCCTTCTTGCCCTGTGGGGAGTTGAGTCAGTGGAGGACACCATATATAGACCATAGGCACAAGCTGCTATGATGGCCCTTACCCTCTTCAACACCTCAAAATCATTTTAAAGCTGGGCGAACTTCCCATATTATTTCGCAGAGCTAAAAACAAGACAATTTCTTTCATCATGACTAGTGTGGCGCAGTGGCTAGAACCCGCCTTTAAGCATGAGCGATGTCGTAAATTGTATGCCAAGTGTAAACACATGAATCAGATATGGGTCACAATTAAAAGAACGTGTAAATTGATAGGCAGAAACATCAGATATAGGCAACAAAACGGAATTGAGCATCACGACCTGACAGTGTAAACGAGGCCTTAGAGTCATTTTGTCAGATTGAGCAGCTATTTACTTTCAAGCATGTATACAGACGACGTTCCGTGCCTTTGATAGAAGGAATGAGAGGAAATAAACGATGGCATATCTTCTCACTTTCACACGCACAGTTTAACATGACTCATGAGCTTGCCAACTGGAAACCATTATCCAATTGAGTGGAATTAGGGCATTAACATAATTAAGGCATTGACTACATTACAAGGGGAAAAATGCTCATTTTGCTTCCCTAAATTACAGGACAATTCCATGATTCCCAGTGCATTCGTCTTTCGGCGCTATGCTGTGATTTCCGCTCTGGTGTCCGATTCGCTGGGATCACCTTTGAGAGCGGGTCCTGGCATTAGGGGCCGTTGTCTTTCTGCCCGTTTCATGATGGAAAGGATATTAGGATCATATTTCTGCAAGAAAAAACTGCCCTTCCTGTCTCTCGGAAAAGCCACAGATCAACCAAATTCCAACCCGAAACACTTTTATCCATTGCTTTTGTAATTTCTGACTGGATTTGGTTACAAAACCTGTCTCCTAGGGACAAGGGTTATATGACAATACACAGTTGAAGTCAATTTACTCATTTTAAACATAATTCATCCATTCAGTGTTGTTTTAGTGAGTTACATTACCATATTTAAATGAAACTTGCATCATCAACCCACAGCACATCAAAGAAAACCAAATGTTTATGTTTGCCAGGCACAAAATCATGATCAATGATGCATGATGGCCTCTCGCATTTGCACAAACGGAGTCTTGTGTAAACTTGAGAAGCTGTGGGAATCCTCTCAGACGCCCACAATCTGGAGAGAAAAACCAGCTCACAATGCCAGCTAGCATGCCTCTTCCTACAACTCTTCAATCCTCTGCCATGTTCTCCGTCGTCTGACATCCGTGGCTTTTTTTAATGGGCTGAAATCATTACTGAAGTTTACAAAGTGACAGCGTGGGACTGTTTCAGTAAGTCATTTTTGTGTCCTTGTTAGGGCTTGCCAATATGACAAATATGAAATCATGATATACAGTTGAAGTCCTCCTATGATTTTTTTTTTTTTTTTCAAATATTGCCCAAATGATTTTTAAGAGAGCAAGGGATTTTTCAGAGTGTTTCCTGTATCTAGCAAAAAAAAAAAAAAAAAAGAAAGCAAAAAAAAGAAAAGAAAAAAGAAACAACTTTCTTCAGATTATATATAGTCTTAAGAGAAAGTTTATGTTTATATTTCTTCAGACTATATAATCTAAAGAATTTTTTTTTTTTTTTGGCTAGAAAGAAAGCAGGTTATTATTTTTAAAAAATATTTTAAGGTCAATAATATTAAACTCCTAAAGCATTTTTTTTCAATTATTTATTCATTAATTATTCATTATATAATAATTCCACAACATAACGAACCTAAAGTCTTTAAATGTCACTTTCAGCTGAACAGATCTTTTATTCCCGGTTGCTTTGCGCATGTCCTTTCTTCTTGATACGATTATACACGTTAATACGGAGACATGTTAACACGCAGGATTTGGATCTTATTTTAACATCAGGGAAGAAAAAAAAAAAAAAAAAAAAAAAAAAAAAGGAGACTTGTCTTTACATCACCCCAATATGGACACACTATACCTACACACACGTCTGTCCAAACAGCTTCCAAAAGTTGATTTTCATCATAGATGCCCTTTAAATATTAAAAACAAAATGAACTATTGTTAAATTAAAATGCTAAAACGTACATTTTTTAGTTAGTTTGACTTTTTGTACACTTCTACTACTAAAAATATGAATGGATTTTTGATAGTGTTAAAATGATTTTTGTATTTCTATTAAATATGAATTTAAATCCATATATGTTTCATCCTTTTAAGCAGGAACCCAGTGTGCCTGTAGCTTTCTCTACGCAGATATGTGTTTTATTATGTGACAGAAAGGCCTCTTCAAGCCGTATAGCAAATCATTTAAATCTGGTGTCTATTAAATGTAGATCTGAGACTACTGTAGGGAAAATAGCTAAAACTGCTAAGTTAGCAGTTTTAAACATCCGATCACTTAACAATAAGTCAATTTTATCAACACAAGTTGTCTTGATTTTATGCTTTTAAATGAAACTTGGCTAGATGACAGGAGTAGCGTAGCAGTTCTGAATGAAAGAGCTCCTTTAAACTTAGATTTTTTTGAGTGTTTGCAGAGCAAATATGAGAGGTGGAGGCATCGCTGCCCTGTTTAAAGATGTCTATGAGTGTAAACAAGTGTCATTTGGTGACTTGTTGTCCTTTGAATATCTGAGTATAGCACTAAAGGGTGCTCCATAAATTTTACCGATCATTATCTACGGACCTCCAAAATATTCTCCAACTTTTATTGATAATTTTACAGAGCTGCTATCAATAGTAACCTCTAAATTTGACTGTTTTACTATTGCTGGGGTTTTTAATATTCACATTGATGATCCAGAAATCAATGCTGCAAAAGAACTCATGATATGAATCCACTTTTTTCATAAATGTTTAAACAGTACAATTTTTTTAAACAGTATGAATACTAAACAAACAAACAAATAAATAAATAAATAAATGTAAAAAAAAAATGATAGCACAGAACAGTAGGAAACCATATAAAAAAAACGAACTACTAGTCTGGCCAGTAGGAAATGCTTACATTTGAGCTGTACTCTACGTGAAACATTACTCCAATAAGGCCCTGCGATTTGCATCAACGCACAGCACATCAGCAACAGGCTCGAAATGTCAAACTCATGAATAAATATGATGCAAGGTTCATATCGACTGATTTATATCATTAGCCTGTGTTGGATTACCACAGCAAACCATGCATCCAAATCTCTTTTTCTTCTTCTTTTGACACCATGGCATTTACAGCCCCATCTACACACTGCCGGGAGTTTAACTGTGAAGCACACACACCTGCTGAAGCGAGCCCATTTTTCCATTCCTAATTCAAGCGGCCCTCGCACAATCAATCAATTATTGTTTTCTTCGTTAAATAAAAGCATTTTTTGTAAACCGTTCGTAAACCAAGAGTCTTTCATTGAAGAAAACAATTCGATATGATGCATTTTTATAAGCCGACGTGACACGCTGAAACACAAGCAGGTCACTGCCGCAGCAAAAATCTGCATGACAATGTTTTGTAAAATCTCTCCGAGGTGCCTGCTTGTGTTTTGGGTAAACAGAGACTTCCCGCTAATGCGACTTTCTAATGCCACGCTGACATGCAGTAAAAGCAAACTAACAGCAGGGAACGGAAACTGGCCGTGCCTCCCTTCTGTGCTCTTTGCATTGTTTTTGTTGTCAGTTCTCCAATGGAGGCCTGGTGTGGGCAGCATTTCACCAGCTGGAGAGATCCTCTTTACAGGGGCCTTCTATCTTTAAAAGACGCCATCCAAAAAGTCATAAAGACTGCATTAAAATGTTTACAGCCTGCAATCGTTTGGAATAAAGCCTCGCTTTGCTGCAGTTGGACTGAGGAGGAAAAAAAGAGAGAGACAGAGCAAACCCAAGGTCAGTGCACGCTTGTGTTTCAGAGGTGCTAAAACAACTAGGCTGGAACAACAATCCAACTAATGCTGCGCCTCTTTCAGCGGGGTGAAAAATCACATGGAGGACACGTTTGTTTGAATTCAAGGACTCCGATGAGGTCGGAATTAAAATAGCTGCTTGATATTTTTGCCTTGTGTGTTTTGAAAATAACTTTTTTTCTGGGAGGTAACATGAGAGTACCATGCAATATCATGAAAATAAGTCACATCCCAAATGAAAATAAGTCACATCCCAAATGAAAATAAGTCTTATCCCAAAGAAACTTACTTTTAGGCCTGTCACGATATCTATTTGTTGCTGTACGATATATTGCACCCAGATACATTGCAATAAACGATTATTTATTTCTATTTATTTCTAAAAGGAACAGACATTTTTGAACAAATTATTTCAATTAGTGATACATTGAGACATACTTGCTTCCTCCTACTGGAGGTGAGAGCCATGTTTGTTTGCTTTTTTGTTTATTTATTTAAACCTACTGTATGATAGGCCTAAACCAACCATAGAAACATACACCGCAAAATGTTTATCCCTATCCTAAAACATTGAATTTTGTTGTACGATATATTGCACCCAGATATATTGCAATGAACGATATTATTGTCATTTTAAGACAATAATAACGATAATATTGTCATTTTATGCCACTCATTTTATAATGTCATAATGACAATATGATATCACAATGCAAGTACACTCCTCCAAAAAAACAATAAGATTTTATTCTTAAGAATATTTAATTTAATCATAGTCATTTTAACCATTTAATAATTAGGCGATGGAATCAGAACATGAAAACACAAGTCCTAAATAAATAAATAATAATAATCAATGTAAACAAAGAGTAAAAAGAGACAGAGGCTGTGATATCTATTTTCAGTTGTCAGACACCTGCATTAAAATATACTAAAGTAATTTATTATAAATACTACATTGTTTTTTTAACCTGACACTGACACCTCCAGTAGTGATAGAGATGTTGCACAATCAGCTAAATTGTTGCTAGAATTAGTTCTTATGTATAGGCGATATATATTGCATCACCAAAATGATTGAGGTCATGTCTATGTGTTGTGCGATAAGTCGATATATTGATTATTGTGACAGGCCTACTTACTTTAAACAGGTTCTTGATCACTCGCTTGCTTTCTTTATCACAGGTCACCAGAGAGGAATGAACCGACAATTACTCTAGCATACGGTTGAAGTCAGAATTGTTAGCCCCCCAGTTCTTTGCTGTAGTTGAGTTTTTGGATTCCAATACCGCTGTTCTGCGTTCTTTCAAAGCCTTAAGCGTAAATCTTTTGTAATGTTATTTAAATTAGCATGTTTTCCACTCGATCTGTCACTGAGCCACAGAATCAACATAAGAGAAACAAATCGGCCAGCAAAAGACTAAACGAAAAGACAACAAAAGATGATCATCAGATGTTTGCGCATCGCTTAACAAAATGATAGTCTCTATTCGCTTTCACATTTACGCAAGACATGCACAGATCTAAGAACGGCACTGCAGGATGGCATGAACATCTGAAATTACAATCAATGGCAACAAAACACAGTGTATTACAATTTAGAAAGAGCCAAAACTAGATTAAATATACATGAAAAACTTAAGTAAAGTTTGCTTGGCATTACTGGTATTACAGTAAAAAAATAAGGAAAAGCCTTTCAAAATGTATCTTATTTTAATAACAAGTCTATACAATAAAGCTGCACAATATTGAAAAAAAATTAACATTGCAATATTTTTTATTTTTATTTTGCAATATATATATTGCGACATGAATACAATGTCAGATGACTTAATATCTATAATTGGAAAGAATTTATAATATTAGATCGATTGGGATGATTCTGCAGTGGGAGTGGGGGAGTTTTATCTCCATAAAATCTAAACAATCTATAACATGTTTGAGGTCCCTTGACACATTTTCATTGATGTCTGTGCTTTTTGCAGTGCATTTCATTATTTGCATGTGTTCTGGGTATTTTCATGCACATGTTTAGTCAAAGATTGATGAATTAATGTTTACTATTTGCATCTCCATAAAATTCAATAGATTATCTACAAACTTTGAGGTCCACTGACACATTTCCGTTGTGCTATTTGCAGTGTATTTCTGTATTTGCATGTGTTGTGAGTATTTTCATGCATAGCAATCTATAAACACAATCAAGAAAATGATAAAACTGAAATTAAGTGTTTTATTTCCTAAGTATAAGTGAATGAATGCTAAAATAAAAATTATTCAATAAAATTATTCATAGTTAATGTCACAAATGGTACAATTTCTTACACCTGAATGCTTTTAAAATCATTATACAATCACAGGCATCAAAAGCACATGCAAATTATATATAAATATATAAAAATAAAAATATATAATATATATATTTATATATAT
>CAIGQQ010026564.1:15870-47151 GCA_903798035.1 Danio albolineatus | reverse complement strand
TGTTCATAATACATCACATGAAGCTGTAAAGTCTGCTGTGAGGAACATGACACACTTGACCACAGAAGGACATCTTAAAGTAATGTATAAAACACAACAGACAATGATTAGATCATTGAATTTTATCATTAACCTTTAATTACATTTGTATACATATGAATAAAATCACAGCCCTGCAGATGTTTTGTTTTTCTTCAGCCAATCCACTAAAGGGGCTCCACATCTGGGAACAATTTAGGGCTGTTCACACTGCTTTTAAACCAGGTAAAGACACGTTTCACACCTGTAATCTGAAAGCAGTGTTAACGCAGAATTTTACCCAGGGTTATGAAGCCCTGCTATGGAGCGGTGTTAGCATCATGTTTATAGCGTTACCCCTGCATTGTGCTGCTAAGTTTATTTGGTGTGAAACAGAGCAGTGTTTGCTTGTTGCTGCTGGACACTTGGCAACAGAAACAGCCAATCAGAAGCTGATCAGAGTCTCATGACATGTCAGTAACGGCAAGTGTGCATCATGTAAACAGCAGTCAGTGAGAGAAAATAAATATTTAAAGATGAAAAGTGTTAGATGTTAGATGACATGATTTGCTCCTTGTTTTCATTCATTTGTACTTTTGTCTCTGTCCTCTTGAAACTAATGACCTACACGGCAACATTTTATATACCTGACAACATGAGTTCATTTAGTTCATTTGGCCATTTCAATCTGTTTCCCAGTTCTGGGTTGTGACTGGAAGGGCATCAGCTGGGTAAAACCAAGCGGCAACCTCCCGCTCTCCCTCGGGAAGCCAATACGGAAGTAACTAAAACTTGCAATTCATCGAAAATTCCGCTAGTCCTGGCTGTCCTGGCTCCAAAATAGAGCAAATCTCCAATGAGCCCACTGGTGAAATGGCCAATTTTACAGCAGAAAAAAAGGTGTTTACAGCCTGGTACAAAGAACGATTTTGGTTCATATAGCTTATATTACCCTTCATGACAACTGTGAGGGGGGTGAATTTTTTTATAACTCATCCGTTTCCTTTATATTAATCTAAATTAAGTTTGCATAATTAAGGGCGTGGCCACTTGAGTGACAGCTAGTCCTGCTGGTCGCCGTCACGTCACCTTAGCTGATTCCGGCTGATTCATCGTATTTTTGTGTTGTTTTATGTGGCTTTACACAGTCAGTTGCCTTTTGGAATTATTTCCTGCAATTATCAGATAATATGGCATGCTGTGTGCACTTAATTGTGCTCACAAACCATTCACGTGGCCTCCGTTTCCCAGGTGAGTGAAATTATATACTTATAACATATCTATAAATGTAATTGCTTTATTTAGGATACTTTATCATTTATAATGTTCTTCAGAACTCTAATGCACTCCAGAATCTGACAGATTGATCAGCTGTAGGCTATAAACTCGTCATCTGAAGCGTTGTCATACAGTGTTCTGCCTGGATTTCCTAAATAGCCCTGCATTTACTAACACAGACTATATCTGAAGTATTTGGATGTAATCCGCACTTTCTTCCTGTTGAAAAACGTCTTAAGAACGATGTTAAGTGGCTTGATGTATTACAACAGTGTTTTCAACAGACTAAACACTTTATTGATATAGTGTACAACCAAGCACGTGTGGTCAGATAACAAACGAGTCTCAGGTAATGAAATATGATGTGTTTCTCCCATAAGAAAGCTCTTAGCTTAATGGCAGCATGCGTCCCGTAGCTCCGCTCACGCTCCGCCCACGCTCCGCCTCTTTGCCCTTGTTTGGTATGCCTCGGTTGGTGCGATGACGCGCGAACAAAATGGCGACGGTTGGCCACGCCTACTAGTGGCTTCTTTTGGGTTCATCAGAAACCTATGGGTGACGTCACGGATACTACGTCCATATTTTTTACAGTCTATGGGTAAAACATGCACTGGAATAGTTGCTGTTCTTTTAATCAGCAACGTGACAACACAGACAAGCTAACAAGAGCATTAAACAGGTGTTTAGGATGTACAGTTAATGAATCATCTGTTAATCAATACTCTGGATTATTTGTTAACTACAGGTAAAGTATGAACAGTGTGAAACATGATTACTGAAAAACCATACTCCCTGTTATCCTGGGGTTAACATCAACAAGAGTTAACATGTTCCAGCATGACAAGCCCTAATGTGAAATAATGTGGGCTAATATGAAATATTTTAGTAGTTATTTTTGAGATGAAAAATATTTACCTCAGTGTCTCCAGTTTACAGTTTGGACTCTTCAGTCCTTCAGAGAGAAGCTTCACCCCTGAATCCTGCAGGTCATTGTTACTCAGGTCCAGCTTTCTCAGGACACAGTTTGAGGATTGTATAGCTGAAGACAAACTCTCACAACACTGAGCAGTGAGATTACAGCCCTGTAGCCTGTGTAGAGGACAAACACAATATTGATGTGTTCATCTGGTGTATTTAATAGTTTGAAGCATATATGACTGTAGTGACTGGTATAACTTCACTAATTAGTGAGCACACTTGGTGATTTTAGCTTTAACCAGAATTCCTGTATGTAAAACACAATTAAATGGCTTCCTTCAGATGTCTGAATAGACCAAGAAATATTTTTTATCAAATGAAGAGAAGATCATGCAAAAGGTCCAGAGATGAAAGGCAATAAAACACATGAACAAAACTAAATAATAATAATTTCCTTCAGCACATTTAAAAGTTGCATATCAAGGGACAAAATAAAAGCAAACAGAGATACTGAGATACACTATAGCTCTGTGCTCCAGCTGTTTATCCTGATCCACAGGATCTGCTCTGGTTTACTGTCCAGTAGTCCCTGCCTTGGCTTTGCCCTCCTCCCTGTCCACCTGCCTGTCAGTTTTCCCCTCACCATCTGTCCTGTACCCTGTCATAGTTTCATGAACCTGCCTCTCACCCATCACCCTTGTCCACTGTAGCACCTCCAGCTGCTGAACTCACTCTTGTTTTGTGTTTTTCTCTGAGGATCCTCTAGAATCTGCTCCTAGAAGGGAACTATGTCATGGTCCTAGCTGTCCTGTCCTTGTACTGTTGAGTTGTCCTAGTATTCTCTGTGTGCCACCCCAGTTTTTCCCATGTTACCCCTGTTAGTTGGCCCAGTTACTCTCCACCCCCTTGTTAACTTACTAGTGTCTGTGTATTTAAGCTCCTCTGTTTCATTATTTGTTGATCATAGTTTGCTGTATGCGTGTATGTTTCTCTTGCCTGTGTTTTCCAGTCTTCAGCTCTGCCATTTTCATTGTGTATGGATTATTTTTCACATTAGAACTGCACCTAGATCCAGCTCTTGCTATTGCTTTGCCTACCTGCACGATTACAAGATATAATAAAGAAGAGGGTTGCACGGTGGTTCAGTGGTTAGTACTTTCAACTAACAACAAGAAGGTTGCAACTCCGAGTCCATCATTCCACTCTTACCAGAAAGGACTGTAAATGTGCTGTATCATTTTATAGCTCACTAGCGTGCAATTTCCCCACAAAAGAGTTAATACAACACATACAAATTCCCAAGTCAGTTATAAAATGATTGTCCATGAGAGGATAACAACAGATGCTGATCAGACCTGAATTTCTTACATTCATCTACTACTATATTTCAGAGAAGGGGGAGACACTTTAAGAAAACCGTACTCTTCAAATATGCTTTTGCCTCATCAATAACATCAGCTACTGCTCATAGATAATGCAGTTTAACAGTTTATTTGCTGTTTTTAAAAGATAATTCACCCATTTACTCATCATCAAGAGGTGCCAAACCTTTATGATCTGCTTCATTCTGTTGAACACAAAAGAAGAGTTTTTAAGACCAATGAAAACCATTAGCCACTGAACCTCCATAGTAGGAGAAACAAATATTATGTAAGTCAATTGTTACAGGTTTCCAGCTTTATTCACAATATCTTCTTTTATGTTCAGCCGAAGAAAAAAACTTTTAGAAAAGGTTTATAACCCATTGAGGGTGAGTAGATGAATAAATTTACATTGCTGGGTAAACTATCCCTTAAACAACCACTGCCAATACATTAATCTGAATGTCACTTAAAACCATTAAAATATTAAATACTAAACAATTATTCACAGTATTTAGAAGTGTTGACAATATCAATATTGTGCATGGCCATTAATATTATTGTATTATTTAATATCAGCAAACGTCAATTTTTTAGATCAAAGGACTTTGACTTACTGAGCTCTTTTGGAAGATTTGATGACTGCTGATAGTCTGATGAGACACTCGTCTGATCTCTGGAATTTCTGAAGCTCAAACTCCTCCAGCTCCTCCTCTGAGGTCAACAACACAAAGGCCACAGCAGACCACTGGGCAGGTGAAAGGTCAGCAGATGACAGACTTCCTCTGCTAACGTGAGACTGAATCTCTTTCAGCAGAGTTTGATCATTCAGTTCATTCAGACAGTAGAACAGATTGATGGATCTCTCTGGAGACAGTTTTCCTTCAAGCTTCTGCTTGATGTATGTGATTATCTCCTCTTTGCTCTGGTCTCTGTCATCCTGCTGTGTCAACAGGCCTCGTAAGAGTTGTCGATTGGACTGGAGTGACAGACCGAGAAGGAAGCGAAGGTAAAGGTCCAGATGTCCATTGTTACTTTCCAGAGCCTTGTCCACTGCAGTCTTCAGTAAATCAATCATACATTTAGTTTTGCTTTTCTGCCAAAAAAATAGTCCATGCTTCTTGTCATTGTTGAGAAACAGATGTTGATAAAGGGCTGCAATGAACTCCTGAATGCTCAAGTGAAGAAAGCAGTACATGGTACCAAGAATGATTCCTTTCTCCTCCTTAAAGATCTGGTTACACATGCCTGAGTACACCGATGCCTTATAAACGTCAATGCCACAGTCTTTCAGATCGCTCTCATAGAAGATCACATTGTTTTTTTCCAGCTGCTGGAAGGCCAGTTTCCCCAGTGAAAGGATGAGGTTTGGATCCCAGGAGACATCTGGTGTGTTTTCTCCATCAAACTTTCGTCTGCTCCGCTGGATCTGAAAGCGGAGAAAGTGTGTGTACATCTGTGTCAGAGTCCTGGGAGATTCCTGCAGTGTTTCAGCATTAGCCCTGTGTTTCAGTTCAGTATTTCTGTTCTCCTTCAAAATGTTCTGGAGAACAGTGGCTGAAATCCAGCAGAAGATTGGGATGTGGCACATAATAAAGAGACTCTTTGACTGTTTAATGTGATCAATGATTTCTCTGGCCTGATTCTGATCTGTGAGTCTCTTTCTGAAGTACTCCTCCTTTTGGTCATCACTGAATCCTCGTATCTCTGTCAGCCGGTCGATACAGTCAGCAGGAATCTTACTGGCAGCTGCTGGTCTGCTGGTGATCCAGATGAGAGCAGAAGGAAGCAGATTTCCCTTGATGAGGTTCGTCAGGAGAACATCCAGAGAGACTGATGATGATACATCACAACACGTCTCATTACAAGCAAAGTTCAGTGGAAGACGACATTCATCCAATCCATCAAGGATGAACAGGACTTTGAATCGTGTCCTTCTTGTAAGGTTCAGTTCTTTAGTCTCTGGGAAAAACTGAGTTATGAGGTCTTTTAGACTTCGTCTTTCTTTCTCCCTTAAGTTCATCTCTCTGAATGGAAGAGGAACTATGAAGCTGATGTCTTGATTTTCTCTTCCTTCAGCCCAATCCAGAACAAACTTTTGCACAGAGACTGATTTCCCGATGCCAGCAACTCCTTTTGTCAGGACAGTTCTGATCTGCTCGTCTTGTTCAACTGCTTCAAACAAATGTTTGCATTCAACCTGTATCTCTAGTGACTGATGACGTCTGGAAGCAACTTCAATCTGTCTTATCTCATGTTCAGTGTTGACCTGTTCACTCGCACCCTGAGTGATATAGAGATCTGTGTAGATGTTATTCAGAAGTGTGGAGTCTCCTTGCTGAGCAACTCCTTCAAACACACTTTGATATTTCTTCTTCAGGCTACATTTAAGCTGATTAATGAATAACAGCTCACCTAAACACAGGAGCAAAGAAACAGAGAGATTTAGTCTTGACTTTTCCAGCTATATTTGTAAGTGTCAGTCTGACTGATGACCATGAGTCTCTTACCCTCGAGTGTATCAGCAGCTTGATCTTGCTTCATCTCTCTAAGGAAGAAGAGTGTGAGATCAAGAGCTGCTTCTGTGACACTGCTTCTGTTCTCATTAAACTCCTTTACAAACTCTTGTCTGTTTTCTTCTTGTAAGATTTTCTTAAACTTTTCCAGTTCATTCTTCAGAAATCTGATCATTTTGTTCTCAAGATTCTATAATTGAAGAAAAGAGAAAAACAATATTTAATTAAAACATTCATCAACATATATAGTCCACAAACTACTCAATAAAGAAAAAAAAACATTATAATATGAGTCTGTTGAATGCTTGATTTTGATTGGCTGATAAACTTTCTGAGGCATTGTTATTTTCAGATAAACACACAGCTAAAGCAGATTTGGCAGATTTGGAGCACATAACAGTTCCATATCACTATCCTGAATGATTCCAGTTATTTCTCAGTCATAAATCACATCAAAACACAACAGAAAGCTTCGGATTTGTAGGAAACTAGTTTTACACACAGGAGGACAAAAAAACTGACAAATGTCTGAAATACAACATGGTGGCTTTAGCTGTGCATCCCAGCAAACATATTTAGATGATTACATTTATATTTAAAAGAAGTCTTATAGATGTTGAACAATAGCCCAAAACTAGACTAGTCATCAAATATGCAGCAATGTGAAGTCTGTCTAATCTGTGTATTTGAGGACTAGTCTAGTTTTAGACTATAGTTAGACGTCTACTAGATTTTCCCTGACAGCTTAAATTTAGCCTTCTTTTAGTCCAGCTATCATTGTTTAGACAAAAAGTGCAAAATAACTGACTCCAGTCTGTTGAATTATTATAAAACAATACACACTACATGTGTAACGGTGACTTTACGAGCATCACAGGTGTGAACTATTTTCGAATAATTCAATGAACTGCAGTCAATTATTCCTCACTTGACAAATACTTTTTAATTCTTAAAATCATTAATTATATGATAAATAACAATTACAAATTAAAAAAGTGTTGCAGAAGCAGGATCTTTTTCAACCATCTTGTGTTGTGCAATTTTAAATATGAATGAAAATGAGTTTTTCCCACCTGGAAGGTCCACTGGAGATTGTCTGTGAAACTCTTGTGTCTCCTGTGAGTCTCGTCTCCTGAATCTGCTAACTCATTTTCATCACTGTTAACAGATAAAACTACTGTAGTAATACATTTAGAGGCAAACAGATGCAGATATATCTTACAAACACTGAAAATAATGAATGTTCTGTAGTGCTGCTCATAATGAGACAATAGAGACTGTGGATGGATTGGTCCGATCGGACCACTGCTGTGTCATGTTTTAAATATTTTCCAATGCTTCATCCTTATTTAGATATACTTTCATAATAGTTGGGTTATAAACATCTTCAAAACATGTTTTACGTTACACAAATCATAGAAATAATATTTGAAAGGCATGAAAGTGAGTAAAAGACGACATGAACAATCTATTTCTCAATACTGACACTGAATAAGAAACTAAATCTGCCACTAGGTGAGTCACCAAAGTCATTGAGTCATTTGATTCATTCACACAACTGATTCGTTCAGGAATGACTCTCTTTACTGTATTGTTGGTTCACAATAATATGTTTGAAACAGTCCATGTGTGAGCAATAATGTAAAGCACAAAACACCTTTGGGCAGATGATGGTGTTTTCCCTCTGAGGTCTGGTGGATGACGCATTGACCAGTCACTCTTCAGAGACACAGAGCTGGACACAGATGATCCTGATCTCACCCTGAAGACACAAACACACCAGAGGAATAAACTGCAGGAGAAACTTCAGTCTCCTTTAAAGGTGTAGTAAGACTGACTGAAGAGAAAGTTATTGGAAAAAAACATTTCACCCGTCACCAAACTAGCACAAAGTAATTCTTGGCTCAAGGTCTGGCTGATCAGGTGTGTTAAGCAGATTAGACTTACCGCGGGTACGGAAAGCATTCAGACCCACTCTTTGTTATACTGCAGCCATTTGCTAAAATCAGTACAGTTAATTTTTCCTCAATGTCCACACAGCAGCCCATACTGACAGAAAAAACACTGAACTCTTCACATTTTTGCAGATTTATTAAAACAAAAAAACTGAAATATCTCATGGTTCAGACCCTTCGCTGCGACACTCATATACTGAACTCAGGAGCTGTCCATTGAAAGTGGGACCTGTAAGGGTACTGTATGGGTACCTAACTGGACAATTCATGCCAAACCCATTTGGCCCCCACCTGCCCAAAGGGGTTTAAAGTGGGTCACACCCGGGATTCACATTGGGGCCAGCTGTGGATGCCCAGATGGGTTTTAAGTAGGGCTGTGCGATAACATGATTTTTGATCGTGGACGATCAATATTACTGCACGATCCACTTTTTCAGAAGAATCATTGTATCGCCATATATAGTGCAGTGTTTCCGCTTCATTTATTCTTCCATGACGGGGCGCCACACCACATTTCATCCCGCCACGGCTACATTACAGCTTCTCATTCAAAACATTCAAAACAGTCGTCTGTCGCTGTTGTTTTTTTAATAGCAGGTAATAATCGCACCAAAACGTATTAAAAGGTGAGAGAATTATAACAGTGGGAGCTTTTCTGTAACTGTAGCAGTGCTGTGCGTCATTTGTTTAACCCTTTAAGATTACATGTTGTCTGACAGACTGGCTGACAGGGCTGCGTGAGGCCAGCATACAGGCGCAGCTTTCAGTTAAGATGATCAGTTTCCATAAATATACTTTACAGATAAAGGTCTGTGTTCTGCATACAGTGACTTTCTCCTGCTGGAGTTTATAGCCGCTTCACTTTACTTCAGGACGCATTAATGCCGCTCTGTAGGTCTATTGGAGACATTCAGAAATATTCCTAGCAAATCTTATAAATGTTGGAGACATGTGTTACATAAGCGCACTAAATCACACTTCAGTAGTGTTTATTGGAGGGTGCGCAAGAAGTTGTGTGCGCGAACAGAGGAAATCGGAGCGCAAGCAAAGAGACCCGCATGCTCGCATTACATAAATGCGATATCGCCCGGTAATGCTGCGCTCACAACATTAATAACGTCATAGGCAGTCGGTAGGAACATTACTGTCACGATCAGAGGAAGGAGAGGGAGTCAGAAGTAGCAAACAGTATATATTTATTGCTGTAGCAACGCTGACACAGATATTAGGCAGGCACAAGGCAGTCTTAGGTAAAGGGGATCCAGACAGAGGCTAGTAAGATCAGTCACTTCCCTGAATGGAGGATGATGACGAAGAGTAGATGCAGAGCAGTTGCAGAGCACAGGAGGGTTTCAAAGAGAGGTGTCAGGAAGGCTTGGGTGATCGTGTCCATGTGTGATACTCGACGGTGAGTGTACGGATGAGGGGAGCTTAAATAAGAGAGTCCAGAGTGGTAACAGGTGTGGTATCAATAATCGGGGGATTGTGCACGGCTGGAGGACGGTCTAGGTGAATGGGAGTGATCAGAGGGAGAGTGCTGAGCTGGGGACCCTAGTGCGACGGCGGGGACGGCCACGACTCCGAGGAGCAAGTTGATTGGGGTGACGTTGATGGAAATCGTCTAGGAGAGTGGGGTCCAAGATGTGGTTACGGGGGACCCACGACCTCTCCTCTGGGCCAAAGCCTTCCCAATGGATCAGGTATTGGAGTGGGCCGTTCCGCCGTCGAGAGCCAAGAACTTCTTGCACTTCGGAGATGTTGTCACCGAGGATGGCGGGTGGCTCTGGAGGGGGAGGCGTCCCGTCCGGGGGTCTGTAGGGGAAGAAGAGATGGGATTAGAATAGGGTTTGAGGAGTGACACATGAAATGGAGACAAACGATAGTGCTGGGGTAAGTTAAGACGGTAGGTTACGGCATTGATGCGGGAGTGGATGGTGAACGGCCCTATGTAGCGGGGACTCAGCTTCTTGCAGGGCAGTCGGAAGCGGATGTTCCGGGTGGACAGCCAGACCTTGTCCCCAGGATGGTACACCGGAGTGGGAAGACGGTGACGGTCGGCTTGGTCCGTATGCCTCCGGACTGCCCGTTGAAGGTGGACATGGGCTGAGTCCCACACCCTCTCGCTCTCCTGGAACCAATGATCCACCGCGGGCACTTCGGAGGCCTCCCCGGTCCAGGGGAACAGGGAAGGCTGGTACCCCAGGAAACACTGGGAAACACTGGAACGGGGTGAGCCCGGTGGAGGCTTGACGGAGAGAGTTCTGGGCATATTACGCCCACGGCAGATATTGGGACCAGTTGTTCTGGTGGCTGGAACAGTATGCCCGGAGATACCGAGCGATCTCTTGAATCTTACGCTCGGTCTGGCCGTTGATTTCAGGATGGTAACCAGAAGAGAGACTGATGGTGGTTCCCATGAGACGGAAGAAGGCCCGCCAGACCCTGGAGATAAACTGGGGTCCGCGGTCAGATACTATATCTTCGGGGATTCCAAAGTTTCTAAATACATGCTGGAAGAGGGCTTCAGCGGTTTCCAGTGCAGAGGGCAATCCTTTGAGAGGAATCAGTTTACAACCCTTAGAGAATCGGTCGACTACTACCAAGATGGTTGTATAGCCTCCAGAAGGTGGTAGATCTGTGGCGAAGTCGACCCCCAGGTGCGTCCAGGGTCGGCGGGGAATGGGCAAAGGCATAAGCTTTCCTTCAGGCAGGTGACGTGGAGTGGTGGTGACGGCGCAGACCGAGCATCCCCGGACATACTGGGAAACATCGGAGGCCATGTTGGGCCACCAGTACCTGGTACGTAGGAGCGAGAGGGTCCGCCTGCTGCCTGGATGTCCTGAGCCGAGAGACGTGTGCGCATCCTCCAGGAGACAAAAACGGAGCCTGGCAGGTACATAGATGAGATGAGGAGGGAGTTCTGGGGGAATTGGTTCTCCCTGGGTGGCGGCACGGATCTCCTCATCCAATCTCCAAAGGATGGGAGCCAAGAACACCTTAGAGGGGAGAATGGGTTCAGGAGTGTCAGAGGTGGGGTCTGGTGAGTATAATCGGGAGAGTGCGTCGGCTTTAATGTTCTTGTGGCCGGGTTGGTAGGTAATATGGAAGTTAAATCGATTGAAGAAGAGGGACCAGCGGGCTTGACGAGCGTTGAGACGGTGGGCATTACGGAGGTACCGGAGATTCTTGTGGTCGGTTAGCACGGTGACAGGTGTCTTGGCTCCCTCGAGCCAGTGCCGCCACTCCTCGAAGGCGAGCTTGATGCCCAGGAGCTCGCGGTCTCCAATTCCATAATTCTGCTCAGCTGGGCTTAACTTCCTGGAGAAGTACGCACACGGATGGAGAGCTGGGGGTTCACCAGACCATTGCAATAGTACAGCACCCACTCCTACATCCGCTGCATCAACTTCCACCAAGAAGGATCGGGTAGGATCAGGATGTCGTAAAATCGGGGCTGTAGTAAATTTTTGCTTTAGAAGAGCAAAGGCCTGATGGGCACTGGGATCCCAAGAAAGATCCTTCGCTCCTCCCTTGAGTAATGAAGTTAAAGGGGCTGCTAGTAGGCTATAGTCCCTGATGAACCTCCGGTAGGAGTTCGCAAATCCCAGGAACCTCTGTAGTTCTTTCACGGTCTGAGGTTCCGGCCACTTGGCCATGGCCTCAACCTTCCCGGTCTCCATTTGGACCCCCGCAGCGGAGATCACGTATCCGAGAAAGGAGACGGTGGATTGGTGGAACTCGCACTTCTCCGCCTTGAGGTAAAGGTGATGCCTACGGAGTCGCTGAAGTACCTGAATAACATGGCTTTGGTGGTCGGCCAAATTACTAGAATAGACGAGAATATCTTCAATATATAGACAATAACAAATTTATGAAGGAGATCACAGAAGATTTCATTCATAAAGCTCTGGAAAACGGAAGGACTGTTAGCTAGGCCATAGGGCATCACCTGATACTCGTAGTGGCCTGTGGGCGTGATTAAGGCGGTTTTCCACTCGTCCCCAGCCCGGATACGGATCAGATTGTACGCGCTGCGGAGGTCCAACTTAGTGAAGATCCGGCGTTTCTGAGCTCTTCTAGGGCCGCGGGCACAAGTGGCAAGGGATAGGCGAACTTCACCGTGGCTTCATTCAGGGTCCGATAATCGATGCACGGCCTCAGCCCCCCGTCCTTCTTGGCGACAAAGAAGAAGCTCGATGCAGCGGGAGAAGTGGAGGGCCTGATGAACCCCTGCTGGAGGGCCTCCTGGATGTAGCTCTCCATCGCCTCGTACTCAGGACTGGAGAGTGGATAGATCCGTCCGCGAGGTAACTTGGCGTTGGGCAGCAGGTCGATGCTACAATCACAGGGTCGGTGAGGGGGTAGCTGTGAAGCTGTTTTGCTGAAGACGTCTAGATAAGGGTGATATGGTTCAGGGATGGTGGCTAATAAGGGTTCCGGAGGAAGTGGAACGGTGGTGGCGTGCACAGGTAGGTGAGGGTTCTTCTTCTTGGTCTTGGGGTCTGTTGGGGGGCGAATATGATCTTGACATTCAGGCCCCCAGGACTGTACCTCTCCTGTGCTCCAATTAATGACGGGATGGTGTTGGATGAGCCACGGACAGCCCAGCACCACGTCCACGTTGGCATGAGGAAGAACGAGCAGCATGAGTTTCTCCTGATGGTGCGGGGGAGTAATGAGCGTCATCCTCCGGGTGATGCGTCCATCGTCCAATGGTGAGTCCTGTATGTTAGTTACCTCGAAGGTAGTTTCACTGTAGACTGAGGGAAGGCGGTGCTTGGCCAGGAAAGTGGAAGATATGAAATTTCCAGCAGCCCCCGAGTCCACCAGCACATGTACGGGGAGAACACGGGAGTGTATGATTATCTGGGCATTCATGTGAGGCATATGAGAAACAACAGGCGTGAGGGTGAATGCACTCACCATTGGAAAGGAAGGGCGGATCGGGCAGGCAGCGATCTGATGGTTGGCTTCTCCACAATAGAGGCATAGCCGTCGCTGGATACAGCGCTGTCGTTCGGACATAGTGAGATGTCGGGTGTCCGTGAGCATGGGCTCGTCGTGGCTCGTCGGTGGAGAAGGTGGTGGCAGGACAGAAGGAGGCCGAGGGTCAGATGATGAAACGGTACAGGCTGACAGATGTTGTGACACGGAGATGGTTTTTTTGATAAAGGTTTCGAGCTGGGCATTGTCATCATAGATCACCATATGTTTTCTCAGATCTGGATTTAGACCTCTCCTGCCAGTGTTCTGAACCTTAAAGTGTAGTCATGAATTGATGAGTTGTTTTGCCGGAGACTGATGAGTTCATCGTGAACGGACATGAGGTGAGAAGTGGGTTGTAAACGCAGTGAATGATGAGAGGACCGGGCTTTGAGAAGCCCACAGGGAATCCGCCCATTGCAGCGCTTTACCCGTCAACAGTGAGATGTATGAGATCTTGGAAGCCTCATTAGGGAATCGTGGGGAATTTGCCTCTATATACAGAGAGAACTGGAGAACGAAGCCACTGCAAGTGCTGGGCTCGCCGCCATAGCATAGCGGATGTGCTAGCGGGGTGTTGACAATAGTGGGAAAGGTTGGCGCTGGGCTAGATGGTGTCTTAGGCTGACCAGATGAAGTCATGTTGACTAGTTCGGCAAATGGATCGGCTTTTCTTGTGGCAGTCTTCATATACAAGGTAAAAGATTACTTTACCGGTCTGTTGAATTGGAGTGTGGCTTACTTCCGGGTAGCGAGTGTCCGTTCGCTTCAAGTTTCTTTGGTTGAGTATCCTGTCACGATCAGAGGAAGGAGAGGGAGTCAGAAGTAGCAAACAGTATATATTTATTGCTGTAGCAACGCTGACACAGATATTAGGCAGGCACAAGGCAGTCTTAGGTAAAGGGGATCCAGACAGAGGCTAGTAAGATCAGTCACTTCCCTGAATGGAGGATGATGACGAAGAGTAGATGCAGAGCAGTTGCGGAGCAGTTGCAGAGCACATGAGGGTTTCAAAGAGAGGTGTCAGGAAGGCGTGGGTGATCGTGTGATACTCGACAGTGAGTGTACGGATGAGGAGAGCTTAAATAAGAGTCCAGAGTGGTAACAGGTGTGGTATCAATAATCGGGGGATTGTGCACGGCTGGAGGACGGTCTAGGTGAATGAGAGTGATCAGAGGGAGAGTGCTGAGCTGGGGACGTGACAATCACTGCAGTGTACACTGGGGCTTTATTTCAAACACATTCAAATGTTGTATTTCAAAGCACAACAAAAGCAGTGTATTGCTCAAATCGGCTTCTTCTACATACAAACACATTCATATGTTGTTTTGAACTGCGTAACAATCAGGGATGCGAGGGTTATAGAGTTTGGTTGTACGATTATAGTCTGAAGAATAATCCTGATTTTACGGTTATCACAATTATTCTGCATTTATTAAATTCAAAACACTACTAGTTTTGTTAACTTTGTAAAAAAAAAAGCCATTTACATGTTTTGAAGGTGTTGCTGAGGATCTCTGTCTAATAAGCTCTCTTAGTCCAAAGATTTGTTAGATTTGTTAAACAAACGTTCATTTTGATGGTCCAGTAATTGTAATGCAAGTTTTGTTGAGTGTTCTTTCTTTGCAGAATAGCACTTGCATTAAATCTTCACTTGATTAAAATATTCTTAAACATGCATGGTAAGAGGATATTTATATGGCGACATTAGTTTGCAAAAAGTTTTTTTTAATTTTCAAAATAGTCTTTAAAAATCAACTTGAAAAAGAATCAGGATAAAAATCGTGAATCGGGATTTCCCCGGAAAAAATCGTGATATGATATTTTTTCCATATCGCCCACCCCTATTTACCATTCTTAATCAGAGTGAGCAGATTCAGCATTAACACTACAGTAATATTGCTGAGATCTGAGTCTTATTATATATACAACTGTTTAGTTATTTGGCTATTTTCTGGAGCTTTTTTTAAAACAGTTTTATCTCAAATCAATATAGTTTGTACCTTTAATTATTAATGAGGTCAAGTTCAGTGTGTTTTTCACGGTTTCTAACATCACTTTTGTTTGATCGCACACTTTGGACATTTCCTGACTTATATAGAGTTACTATTGAGTTATAGAGTTACTTTTATTTTGTTCCTGTAATAAAATATCTTGACTGGACTGAGAAAATAAAGTGTAATAATGTCTGATCTTCTAGAAACACATGATCATATAAACGCTGCAGTATAACCGTGTGTGTGGAGATGATCTACCTGAGAACAGGTTGTGTGTGTTCACTCTTAAAGAATATTGGGTGATCCATAGACCGGTCACTCTTCATAGACACACAGCTGGGCTCTGCTTCTGCTCTCTTCTGATGAACTGAACTAAAACAGAGAAGATTAAAGTTCAGCGCTGCACACACTGGAGTCAACACACCTGATATTATTCAACACTTCATCA
The DNA here is from genome assembly GCA_903798035.1 of Danio albolineatus. NCBI lineage: Eukaryota > Metazoa > Chordata > Actinopteri > Cypriniformes > Danionidae > Danio > Danio albolineatus. Next base: position 31,677 of record CAIGQQ010026564.1, on the reverse strand, counting down.
TTTAAAACACTCTTTAAACAGCACTTTATGATAATTTTCAGAATGATTGCACTAAAACTTTCTGGCTGTGTGTGTGTGAAATATTCTGACAGATTAAAAGCACATCTAACAGAGAGTAAATATAAGATCTAGTCAAAATAATCCTGAGGAATGTCCAGTGTAGGCCGAATACCTGCATCCTGTAGACAAATCCTGCTGTCCAGCAGTGTGTGTGTCCTCCATGATGGAGGGGCAGCAGAAACTCTAGAAGAAGCTGATGACCGATCACAGATCTCCAGTCATTGATCCGCCTTCATCATTCAGCTGAATGCAGGAATAGATCAGCAGCTGAGACACTCAAATCCAGAAGCTCATCACGAGGAAACCAATGAAGAATCACAGCATCGTCCGTTTGATGATAATAAACAACATCACACACATTCACATTAAACTCACAGGTTTTGTCAACACATTCAAGATTTAAAGCTGTTTCACATTGTAAATGATGCATTCTGTCTTTCACAACACTTTCACTATTGTTTCTGGAGGAAGCGAGTTAAGTCATCATGAGTTAAGTGAAAAACATCCGTCACAAACCCTCTACACACAGCAGAAAAGAGTCAACACAGCTGCGGGATTATCAAAATACATGCAGAGCTTACATTAGGGATTTTACCTGAAGCAGTAGAAACACTGGACACAGAGGAGACAGAACATTTTTGCCATTGCAAACCAGCCCACAGTGATTATATTGCTTACTAGACACAATCAATTAAACCAAATAGCAAAGCTTGATTTCTTCTAGTGAACAACTGTCTGAATGATCTGGACATTTTAAAACAGCACTGTTTCTGTTAGCAGGTTCACAAATGAAGGATTAAACTATCTTTAATGAAGGGTCCAGTGATTCCTAATTTGCGTCCTTCTGGAGTGTTTAAAACATACTTTATTCATTTAGCAAACAGACTGAAGATCCTATAAAAGATTCTAGTTTTTTATTTATTTATTTATTTATATCAATTCCAAAAGTAAAAACCCTGCATTGAAACGACACCGGACAATAATTAGCCAAAAGTGAACATGCCATACTTGGTAATAAAATATACATTTTAACACGTTAAAAATAAATAAATAAATAAACAATAAGAAAACTATTAACATTAGTGCAAATATTGATCCATAAATAAAAAATCAAAAGGCAAATAATATAAATATGACAAATATGAATATAGAAACATGTAAGAAAAAGGGAAGCAGCGAATATGGGCTTAATGTAGCGAATACCCAAACACAAATGTATTATTCCCTTTGCTCTCCTTCCCTGATCCTTACATTTGAGATGCAGGGTCCAGAGCTTATATTAAACTCTATTCAATTCAATTAGGACATCACTTTGATGAACATGTCTTAGGAAAAAATATCACCAGTGTGCAAAATATATCAGTGAAAGACACTTCAGTACTATTGCATTTCAGTCAAATGAGTTATAGACTGAGTGTAAAAAACTGGGTCTGTAAAAGCAGGAAAGACTATAGTATATTATATTATATTTCCTATAAGTAGATGATGTTTATTAATCTGTATTGCTATTTTCGATAAATGTGCGATCAGTTTGTGTCTTTAACATCATCCCCTAGTGATGCTGAAAATGATTTTGTGCTCGTCGGTTTTCCCTCAGTTTTTCACTGCCTGAAGAACAGCATTAGTCTTGTTTCATTTCCGCGGTCCAATTTCCAAAATAAACCAGGTATATAATGAGGCAGGCAATGAAGCAAAACCCGTGGCTGTGTCTGTGCATGGATTCGTGTTCCTGTGGTGACCGGTCGGTCTCGCAGGTTACCTTGAAAGAACAAACACGAACCGCGAGAACACAGAACGCAAATGAGATGCTGCGATCCTGTTGATCACATGAACTTCACACCGACATAATTTCAACCTAATTTCTACTTTTTCATTTGATTTTCAGTGAAAACATATAAATATTTAATTACTGAAGCACTATCCATGAAGATCATCTGTAAAATGCAAAAAAAAAAAAAAACTATTTCAGCAAGGAAATGGCTCGCAGCTCTAGTGGGTTGTGGCAGCCCCCTAGTGGCAGTGGGGCCCTAAGTAGCCGCTTAGTTCGCTTTTAGGGAGGGCCGGCTATGGCGGGAATACAAGTTAAAAAGGCAGTCAGATATTTTGGTAGATATTTAGGTATTGTTATTTAGGTATTTAATAGTTAGGATTAGGATTGATTGACAGCTATACCTTAGTCCCACCCCCAGAGACTGACGCAACTTGTATTTCACTTGACTCCTATGAAGGACTCGTGCAAGTTATTCGATTCGCCAGATGTATCACAGCCAAGCTTATGAGTGTGCGTAACTTTTAAAGTAAGTTTATTTCCCACATAAATGTTTCTGGACCTGCCAGGCTATATATACACAGTAGTTTATTGGGGAAACAACAAACTCTATTCATCATTTTAAGACAAATGGAGTAGTTCTCTGTGTTTTCAAATTCATGAAATGATGATATATAATTTTCGGGGGTTCATTTCAAATGGTTTTTAAATTTTAAACTTAATAATTGCATTTATTGATATGAATGTATCTGTTAAAAGCAGTTGTTTTAAGTTAAAATGCCAAATGTTCTCCTCTTATTCATATTTAATTTTACATTGAAGAGTTCTTACAACATATTTGCCCACCGGAAACTATAGTTGGCGCATATTCAAATACAATTTTCTTTAAAAATCTAAAACTTGGAGAAAATACATGCAAAACATGTTCATGTAGGACACTATTAAAAAGGCTACATGCATGAAACCATTTTTTAAAATGTGTGCACAAATGAGTTAATAAGATCACACTTAATAGCAATCAATGCTGAGTTCACAAACATCAATGCACTTGGGTTAATCCCTGATCTGACACCTCATATTTCACATTTGATGGATGATATATGCATATTAGACATACTTTATCAAGATAAGATCAGAATATGCCAATTATTCATTTATATATTTAGTTAGTTGGTAGTAAAATGTCTGATGCCATTTAAGGGTTAAATACAGTTTAAGCAACATCAGCAGTTTTTCTTCCTGTTTAACTGGAGGATCTGGTTTAACTTTACTTTCAATTAGAGATGTTATATTTTCAAGTTGTATTTTGTGCTGAATTATCGAGTCAGCCTGATATAAATGATTACAAACACTTTCATAAGTTTAAGATATAAAGTTTTTAGATGCTGTGTTTAAATCATTCATTCATTCATTTTCCTTCAGCTTAGACCTCTTATTAATCTGGCGTCGCCACAGCGGAATGAACCCGTCAAATTATCCAGCATATGCTTTACACAGCGGATGCACACTCACACATAAAATCCCTTCATCATCTCCACAAATAAGCGTAATGGTAGAAGTATTAAACTTACATGCTGAAGTTCAGACGCTCTTGTACAGCAGGAACACAATCTGAGCTCTATGACTCTTTCAGTTTGGCTTCTTCTTTTTTTCCTTCCTCTTTCTGGTTTTAATGCCGGCCAGCAACTCAACTTGGAAGGTGTATTAATGCCACAACCAGACTGGAACACTTCTTGAAACCTATGTAGATCTAATAAATATGACAGTTTTATAAATGCAACCTTCTCTAATACTTTGGAAAATACTTTGTTTTTGATGTACTGTAGGACTAAAACTGGAAAGAACTGAATGGTCCAATTTTTCCTTTTTGTTCAATGGTTCAACTACTGCATGTTTAAAACTCTGTTTCTACACCAGTGGTGAGACTGCTATCCATAATAATCTGAATCATCTAAAATCTGCAGTACCTGTGCATGCTCCACATCTCATGTTTTGAGATGAGAGCTTGATAATTGTGTTGATAACAGCTTTGCTCCTCAATCTCTTCCCGATATAAATCAGAAGAGACAATTGTGACCTGTTAAAGGCTCATGCTTCACCACTCCCACTTTTCTGTAGTGGCTTCACTTTTGTTGATTTTTGTGGAGTATTGGACTTCATGTTGACGGCACAGATTTTCTGATGGACGTCCGCTCCTGGATGGAGTAACACGTATAATGTCCTATGTTTTATGATTAAGGGTAAAGCTGAATGTTCAAGGGCCTAGATTACATTATGACTTCAGTTTCCTCCCTCTCCAGAGTTAAAACTGAAATAATGTGTGTCTGATTGCTTTTCTGTATACCGAATTATTTATTTCCTCAGGATCTACAGGTCTTGAGTGGACCTGGGGTGTGTTTCCGAAAATCCTTGTTAGCCAACTAAGGTCACAAGTTCTGTCGTTTCAACAAACATTCGCAAACTGCGTCGCAAACTTGTGCACTTGCAACTACACCTCTGGAGCTAGAGTTAGAAAAATAGTTCCTGTCTGTGTTCTATTCCCCATTAGCCCCCCTATGCCTTATTCGTTCAGAACATTCTAACATTTAAATTTGAAAGTTTTTTTTTTTTTTCAGCATTAAATTCTACAATAGGCCTATAATTTGCACAAAGAAATTATAGGGTTCTTCTTTAAAGTAGTTACTCCGCCCTGTTTAGAGCATCGTTACGGGCGTTTCACATTATAAATAATGTGGTTCAAACCAGTGTTACTTTTGTCGATGAAAAATTGTCGTCTTTTGTTGTTTTTTGATTATATATAAGACGCTGATACATATTAGTATCATTACTATAAATGATACATTAATAGTAATAAATTATTAAAGTATAAGTATAATAATTGTAACATACAGATTAATAACATACGCATTTAAACACATTATAAATAATGGATACTTTGATCATTCTACTGTAAGATTGGAAATGTATTTTTTTCACCCTAAAATATATTTTTAAAATATACAATACATGTATATATACACAAAGGAACACTTACATTTTGTTGTATAGGTGTTCCCTTCATTTTTGTTTTTTGAGCAGCGTATATTTTATTGAACATTACAGACACAATTTGCATTTATCCCATATTTAGATTTTGTTCAGAAAAAATACTGTATGGTTTTACACGAAATGTGTTTATTTAATGTTTCAAATAGAATAGGGAGCACATTTCAAGAGAAGGATCCAAGTGCAGCATTAATAAACATATACTAGCAGTCCTACTGATAATGAGAAATGCATGGTACACACAAGAAAACAGCAAAACTCAGAAAATACTTAAACAAGGAACAAAGTAACCAAACCACAAGCTCATGACAAAAGACAGAAGTAACAAAAACTGAATCACAAGACACACAAAACAATTTGCTTAAATAAACAGAATCAAATGAGATAAAGCCACACAGCTGACACCATTGCACATTTAAGAAAGCAAAGAATCATAGGAATTAAAGTCCAAAGATACAAACGTCTAGATGCAATGCCCTCTAGTGTCCTTCATGGGCACTGCAGCCTTGGGTTATGACATTTTTTTTCTTGGTTTGAATGACTCTTCCACTCTTCTTCTCACATCATAATTCAGCAAGAACAGTCAAGAAGAACTTTAAGTGGACATAGGGTAAACAGAGTGAATAAATAAACAGCAGGTCTACAAGCATACAAAATGTAACACATTAATCAAACCATGAACTTCAAACAGGCTGCCAAAATCAACAACATCAAAAATCAAACGAACGTGTGCGATACCTTCTAAATGAGTGCTTTAGAATATATCACGTTTTACTGTTTTAAAGTCTTCATCCAATCTTTAGCTGAGCAAAACTGATGATATCTTCAAAATCCACACTTAAAGTCAGTCACAGCAGGCTAGCATAATGTTCTTAGCACCTAATATGTTTTTTTTTCTGATGAAAGAGCCAGCTCAAATATTTCATTGAGCCCCAGACTATTGCTGTTTTAATAAAGTACACATTAATAAAAACATGAGCTTTTTAACTGATTCAGTTAGACTCAAGCCATGACTGACTGTATTTACCTGAGATAGATTGCACAGTGGGCATTTTGACAACTGTGTGTATCAAAGGCTAGTTGATTCTGCATAAAATTACTTAATTTGTGAGTTTATTCAGCATAATTCCATCTATCCCAGCTTCTCTATCTGCAAGTTAATCAATAATAAATATTGTTTGTCACCCCTATCCCCAGTGTAGCACCATCACTGTTTTATTATGATTAATGATGCATATTTAGATCAGTTACCTTTAATAACTTGATGGAACAGAATTAAGTTTACAATTCAGACTAGATGAAAAGCAGTTCTCATCCCAGACTCTTACTCGTGTGTAATGTGCACAAAAGTTTCATTCAGCTAAGGGGACAAACAATGACTAAACAAACACACAATCAAGCACACAATCAGAAGGGTAGAGGACATGTGAAAATGGATGAATGAAACCAAATGAAGCAGGAGAATCAATGAACAAACACAGTTCAGTTTACCCATCTGAAAAGAAGAAAACATCACACCTTTTAAGAAGGGGTTAATCTTATGTCTCAGCTGTTGTGCGAGCGTTTAATGCTGTCTGGGGTGAAAGTGTTGATGGTTCATCAGAAGGTGGCGAAGATCTTCTTGGTTGAGTGAAGAATGATTCAGTGATGGTTTTCTAACTGGATGAAGAAGAGTGAAGCCTGGCTGGAGCACACGGCGTCCGCATGGTCACAGCTCATCAAACACAACTATTCTTCTGCGCTGTAAACCTGTAATTCTCAATCCTGCATTAGGGGTATCAAGAATAACACATGACGTGTGTTGGGTGAGGGTTGGTGTGTTTTATGCTTGGTAAATAAAACAAATAAACGCATGTTAGATCTGTCTCAGATATGATGGTGGATTGATCCTTTTAGTCAATGCCTGCACTCTTCTACAGCAGCCTTCATTAAGAGATCTGTGTTGCAATGTCATAGTTTCTCTCTGCAGACGTTAATGTGTGATCGAAGCATTAATGGAATTGGTCAAGTGTAAAACAAGATGAAGACCATTAGATGCCAGTACCATGCATAACAGACTTGGTGATTTTTGAAGGGGGTTTCCATTGAAATACGTAACCTATTACTTTTGTATAGGTATTAGACAGCATGAAACGTACCACCACAGTCAATTTCATGGGTTTCTGAGCAGGAAACTGGACATTCAATTCATCTTTTTTGTATAGCGCTTTTACGATGTAGATTGTGTCAAAGCAGCTTCACATAGAAGTTCTAGTAAACTGAACCTCAGTCCAGTTTTCAAAGTTTGAGTTCAGTTCAGTGCGGTTTAATTTTCACTGCTCAAAAGTCCAAACACTGAGGAGCAAATCCATGAATGCGCAGCTCCACAAGTCCCAAACCAAGCAAGTCAGTGGTGAGGAAATCATGGTGGGAATATCAAATTCCCTGTCGTTTTAAAAATGAGTTTCATGGGTTACTGATTGTCATTGTTGACACTTTTTTTCTTTGTTTATTCATAATCTAAAAGTATGGCCTGTGAAATCAGAGTAAAGTACTATGATAAACCTTAAGGCCACACTCATCTGATTCTAAGCAACTCCACAAGGCTCTAGCAGATTTATAGGAGTGTTTTGTGAGGCACCCTTATTAATAGACTGCACGGGAAGAGACATGTTCACTGGTTTGTTAACTTTCCCCTTTACCATGAAACCACATCAACTGTTATACTGGAGTTCAGGTCAGAGCAATCAAAAAGATTCCCAAGACAACTCATGTACAAGCATTGACCTTTGACCTGTCTCTCCTCTGCAGGGGACCAGCTTTACCAGTTCAAGATCTTTCCAGCACCAAAATACTCATCTGACTGCATGGAGTGTGAAGATTACCAGACAAACATATTGTTTAGTGTACACTGGCTAGGATTTAACATAGTTGATCATATTTTTGAGAAATGATTGAGTTATTATTGAAATGAGACATCAGGTCATCGCCCTATCACAGATCAGAGAACATGCTGCCATACATCATACAAGTCTTTCAGCACTTCAGTACTCCATCTTCACCATCTGTTAACATTGCATTAGTCTTTTCAGTGTCATTGTACAGTAGGATACTGTTTGAGTTAGTGCTATTGTAGAAGTATTAGCTTTTGTTGAGATTTTACTTCTATATACTACTGTTTTCCTTGAATTAGTGAGTTACAGAGAAACAGTTACACTTCCCTCCTGTAATTTGTTGCTAAGGTGCAGCTCCTCAGCTGGTGTTGTGAGAAAAAAGACACACACACACACAGTGAGATGAGAATTTCTGACACTCATTTCTTCTTCAGAGACAGAAGTTGAGCTGGAGGATTACTGTGATGAAGAGAAGAGACTCCAGAGGCCTGTTGCACTAAAACCAGCTCAACAAACATTGCAGTTGCAGAGTCATTTTCAGAACCCAACCTGGTTAAGATCTGCAGTGTCCTGACAGCAGGTTATGTGGTATACCATGGTAAATTTAAGGGTATGTGAGTGGATAATCTCAATTTACAGTTACAAAAACAGAGTTAACATTTGTGGTATGTCAGTAACCATAGCAACCTTCTCTCTGAACATGACCTGCTCTGGAATAAAGATATTTCATATAGTGTGTAACAGCTCAATCATATGGAATTGTATTTTAAAAAATAAATAAAAATAGCAATTATTTCTGAATGACTCTAAGAATATGTCTATTGAAGACATATTCTGAGAAAAAAAACCCCCATCTCTGCTGCTTTCTGACTCTGTTGAAGAGAATAAATGCAGACTTGTCCACTCTTAAAACACACTGCTACTGCTTTTACTGTCAACTTTCTTTAAAAAAAAAGTGACAATTTGAAACATTTAGAGCAGATATGGAGAAAATCAAACTGATACTTAACTTAATGAAAGGTCTTGTTAATTCCACTTAGTTTTGTAGGACAGAATAGTGCTGTTCTGCTCCAGTAGTCTAGATGCCTACTGAGTGCCCTAGATTAAACTCCACTTTGCTCATATCATTCACTAATGAATGATTTTGGGCTTATTAATATGCACACCCAGCAGTGTTTGATGGACTACAACATTTCTTTGTAAGAATTACATTATTATTAAACATGGCTTCACGTGGGAGTAGAGCCCAAAATATTAGAACACTAGTATTTTCACCAGCTGCAATTATTTTAAGTCAGTTGTTTCTACATTGTAGTGCGTCATTAGGAAATATCAGTTTACATTTCACTTTGCTATTAAGTGTAATAATGCAGCATGAGTTTTGTTTGACAGCAGCTGATCATCCACACAGAGATCAGATCATTCAGAAGAACTGAAGAACATCTCCAAGACACTTCAAGAAACCTGCCTGCAAAGGTTCACTACTGGACACTGGAGAATTATAGATGTGTGTAAATTGCTGTAACAGTGAGGTAGCTTTCAAAAATACATGAATACATCTTCTTCATCCGTGAACTCATATTAACTCAATTAAATCAACATTTGGTTGGCTTCATCAATCATCTTTTATAAAATAATCTTTGTATTTTCACACCTGTGCTCACACTAACCTGCAAAACAGTCACTGCCAATGGAATAAATTACCTTTATATGTTCCTTTTAGCCAATGATGGACGCAGTGGTGTATTAGTATTATTCATACTCAAATTATAGTTATGATTATACATACTATGCACACATACTATTTCCTATTCTATTTGCTATCATAATTAATCTTTTCAGATATAATATTTTATTTTACATTATTGTATATGATTTGTACTATTATAATAATGTGTGTTTCATTACTTTTTATAAACTGTTTTTGTTAACCGTTATAAAACTAAGAAAAAAGAGGATTCCAGCACTACTTTTTTTAAAGGAGATACATTTATTGATATATCTCTTTATACTACAAAATATTACAAGTTTCAGCTTTCTTACTTCTAGGTAACTAAAGCTTTTTTCACACCCTAAAAGTATAGTTTAGTATAGTTTCGGACCATGAGGCGTCTAGCTGTCTATAATGATTTAGCCCTGTTTTTTGAAACACAAAGTTGTGACTTATTGCTCGCTGGTGGCTTAAACTGAACTATATTTTATTTTTAGAAATTACATACAGGTTATATACAGATTAATTTGTATGCCTGAATAAGACGTTTATGCATGCAGAACAGAATATACAAGAGTTAGTCAAACTGAGAGTCAACGTTGCTATTATTTATATACTTAAAAGATAGTGTTATAGGGACCCAAATCCTCAACAAAATTATTATTATTATTATTATTATTATATTCTACAGTGCTTCACGGACATTGCACACTGGTGATTGAATATGGTGGCACGATTATGCCTACTTTTTTAATATTTGAATAATAGCATGCTAAAATCCTAGAAATTTGTGTTTTTTTACTGTACGGTCATATTAAATCATCGTTTAGCACAATATTATTAATATATGAAACAGTAATATGATATGAAAAGTGAGCACAGTGGTACATCAGGACTTGTAGAACAATAATGTGGTGGAGTTGGCAGAAAACAATTTTATTTTATTTTTTAATGATTTTTCTAAAATGACCATACAGTTAAAAACACTGTATTTCCCATGATTTTAGCGCGATATTACTAATATATGAAACAGTAATATGATATGAAAAGTGAGTACAGTGGTAACATAACAATTGTACCACAACATTTTTTAATATTTAGCAACATTCCACATGAAAAAGGGAAAATATTTACCGAAAAACATAAACAAACCAGTAAAACAATCATAATACAGTATAGACCTAAATACTAGGTTGTAAATATGACAATGAATGTGAATAGTTATGACAGCCGGGTAATGACTGTTAAATGCTATTAATTTTGTTTTAAAGTCACAAATAAAACACAGTTACAACAAAACAAGGAAAAAATAGCATAGCCCACATACAAAGTTATGATTATTATAGATCCAGACATGAATAAAAGTGACCATGTATGATTATCTCTCATTTGAATTCATACGCGAATAAAAGTGAAACAAGATTAAAACTGCAGCGCGTTAAACACGCGTCTTTAATCTACCGCGCAACACCGAGTAGACGCGCACTGCCATTTGAAGCACAGATAGCCTGACCGTCTCTCTCGGAACCGCAGATGGAGTGACTGCAGTGCGGTGGCGTTGCTGTCAGTGGCGTTCTAAAAAAGAATGTATTCGATGACGTTGAGAAACTAGTGTGACCTGCATTAGTGTCTGACCATCGCTGACATTAGCGGTATGTAAAGATCTTTCTAAAAGTATCATTGTAGGTTATTATATTTGGTTGTTTCGACGTGCTTTTGCTGAAGGACACTAAAGATTTTCTGTGTCATCTCGTTTTAGATTATCATTCTCTAATTACTGACTTTGGGGTCGTTAATATGCACACCTCCAGCAGTGTTTGATTGACCGCAACATTTCCTGGAGAGATTACGTTACATTAATAGAAATTAACCTGTGTTATCGAGATTGAACACAAGATGGCAGTGAAAGCAGTCATTTTATTTCTGAATGAATATAGGCTTTTCAGAAAAGTCTACATTGAGCTCCATGAAGCAACAAGATCGCCTTACCTGAATTCAACTGCTTATAAATCGTAAGTTACTCTATTTTTTTCTGCTATAAAATATTATGCTATGATTGAATACATTATTATCAGTGGTTTAGTCGGAGCTATACACGTCGTACTCTGTATGCCTACTGTTTTTTCCACGAGCTGTTTGGGTATTACGACTTCTGACCCTCGGTATACTCACTTGTTCTGCTGATTAGACTTCCCGAATTTACGTGTATTTACAAATGTTTTTTTTTTACTTGCATCTAAATTATTTGCAATTGGTGCATTTTTTGCATAAAACAGCGTGGAGTGTGCTTTGCTTTTGTTTTCCAGATTTTTAAAAGTTTATTTTAAATTTAATGTATTATACAATACAGCTTGAAACATGATTTTTTTGTACAGTATTAAAATAAATATATATTTTTGAGTCCCTAAAGAGTTAAACAGTTGGGCTTTAGGTTTTACCACAGCTTAATACATTCAGCCAATCTCCCAGTCTGCTGCAGGCATTATTAGCTAAGCATAAGTCATTATGTAGGATTAGACTATTCACATCGTGCTTTAAAATGAACAAATGTGTTTAAATATTTTTCCTTTTTAAATGGATAGTTCACCCAAAGAATGAAAATTGTCATCATTTACTCAACCGTTACTTGTTCCAAACTGTCTTTTTTTTCTTCACACAAAAGAAGATATTTTGAAGAAAGCTAGAAACATGTAACCATTGACTTCTATATTATTTGTTTTTTCTTCTGTGGAAGTCAGTTACAGGTAACTGATGTTAAATATATACTGCTAATGAATTAAAGAAACATTGACTTTCATTGTTTCTTTCCCGACTTTTATTTAACATTTGGGTTGGGTGAATAATAGTACACAACCACACCACTGATTATTAAATAAACTATTGGTCACACTTTATTTTGATGGTCCATTTGTTGAATTTAAGTTACATTGCAACTCATTCTCATTAGATTATAAGTAGATTGTTAGGTTGGGGTTAGGGTTAGTGTAAGTTGACATGTGCTTGCAAAGTGTCTTATAGTCTGTTAAATGTCTGTTGAATGTCAGTATCAACAGATATTAAGTAGACAGTCTACTAATACTCAAATGGACCTTAGAAATAAAGTGTTACCAAAATATGAAACATACTAGATTATGATTTAATGCATTAATTCTGTTGTATATTTATTAATTGTTTTTGTAAATATTGTTCAAATACTTAAATATTTTCAGTCATTTCTTTTAATCATTAAGGATTTATCACTGTTTAGTATTGAGTTGAGGGAATGAATATAAGCACCACTGCTTTACATTCTCGTTAAGGAGATTTTTCATTTCTCGAGCAAAAAACTGGAAATATCTGCAGCATTAAGTGCACAGTATTAGTGTTGGCAGCAGCCGCCCTTTTTGAATTGTAATATCCACCTGGGAAAAAAAAAAATACACAAGTCACAAGCCAATTAGTTTTGCTTTAACCTAAGAGCTGATATTGTAAATTCTATGCAGATTAACTGATATTTTAATTTTGTAAATAATAAATAAATAATAAATAATTATTACGGAGATTATTAACAATTGTTAAACTGTTATTGTCTGTGGTAGCACTTTCAATTAGATAATACAGTAATATGTACAGTAGACCTACATAGCACTAAAATGTTACAAATAATAATTGCGTTATATATGATACATTTTGGGCGCCACAGTGGCAAAGTGAGTAGCATGTTCGCCTCACAGCAAGAAGGTCGCTGGTTCGAGCCTCGGCTGGGTCAGTTGACATTTCTGTGTGGAGTTTGCATGTTCTCCCCGTGGTTGCGTGGGTTTCCTCCGAGTGCTCTGGTTTCCCCCACAGTCCAAAGACATGTGGTACAGGTGAATTGGGTAAGCTAAATTGGCCGTAGTGTATGAGTGTGTTTCCCAGAGATGGGTTGCGGCTGGAAGGGCATCCGCTGCGTAAAACAAATGCTGGATAAGTTGGCGGTTCATTCCGCTGTGGCGACCCCAGATTAATAAAGGGACTAAGCCGAAAAGAAAATGAATGAATGAATGATACATTTTCTTGTAACATTTTTACTTTAAAATGTTTTATTTTGCCAGAAAACATTGCTAGAAAACTGTCCCAGAATGATACAACACCACAGATAATAAGAGCAAGCTGTAAATATCATAAAATAATGCTATTGACACTCATTTTGATCAAATCAAACACCGAAATAATTGTTTGTTTGTGAAATAAGATGCCACATTGATTTACGCCATAAAACCTGGTAATTTTCAGCAATCGTTTTTAATAAAATCAATAACCTTACTCATGTCCGATGTTGCTACTTCTGAGCGTGCATTTGGGTCTCTGGACCTGTTGCTTCACCCAAACCAACAGCAGGTGGCACTGTCTGAGAAAACGATAGGTCTGGAAGTGCGGGTCTGAGCGTGCAGGCATGAGCGTGCAGTTGGGTCTCTGGGCCTGGAGCCTCACCCTACTCGTTTCTGCGGCAACGCGTCATGTTTGTCACGTGACACACCGCAGCCACAATAGCGCTGTATGCCAGATGTATTCCTTTTATTATGCTTTTCCGTTTTAATACAACATATATAAGTGAGTGTTTTTTTTGTTTAAAAGACGTATAAATGATCTTGATTGTGATCTATAACTAGAGATAGGCGTCACCATGTTTACTTGCGACTGACCGCTAGCTGGGAGCAGAATAGATTGATCTTTATTGTTACTTTCATTACGTGTATCTGTACACATCGCCAAATTATACTTGAATAGATTGTTAAGACTTCCATAGACTTGGTGTTTTATAAACTCTAAATGTATTGTTTTACTAGCACGTGTGTGTATTTACATGTCTAAGACATAAAATAAGCATTGGGTGGTTAAAAACACTGCATAATTGTGATAATATGACACATCTTTCTCTGGCTCAGTGCAAGCCAACGTGCCAAATCTCAGCTTGAATTTGTCATGTCATGCTTGTCGAGCTGGAGAACGAGTAAACACCAGCACCAGGGACATTACGTTCGTCATTTCAAAACTGAACAAAACTAGGAATCTGAAGTGATTTACCCTGCTGTTGCTCCCTTCCTCCTCATCAAAGACTCCAACATGTTTGTGTTTCAGGTGCTTGATCATTGCTGAGGTGCTCCTGTCATCACGTTTGCATATTTGGCCGTTAACACACTTGTTTATTCAGTGTGAAATGCTCCCACACCTTGGATGACTAGGGTCGCACATTTCTCTGCCTTCGCCAAGTATCTTTCCTCTAATGTTACCTTCGCTTGTTTTTTTGCTCCGTCTTGTCTATGAGACGCCGAACTCTGCTGGCATCAGTGCACAAGAGAAGCAAACAGTTTTTTTTAAATAATCAAACGCGTCGCACAACATGACGAATCAGTTATGAAATTCGCTGCAAACACTTTTAGTAATTGATTTTATTGATTCATTGTTGCAGCCCCAATTTGTTTCTCATCGTATTGTGAAAAAAGGCCCAAAATGAGTTTGTTCAGTACATGTACTTTTATTTAACAGTAAAAATTCATTCATTCTGTGAAGTCATATAAACACATTTCCAATTGTAGCTGTACATTGTGTTCTACAATATGTTCATGTGCTTAAAAGGATAGTTCACACAAAAAATGGAAATTCTGTCATCTTTTACTCATCCTTCACTTGTTCCAAAGCCGTTTAAGTTTCATCCTTCTGTTAAACACAAACAAAGATAATCTGAAAAAAACTGTAACCATTGACTTCCATGGTATGTTTTTCCTACTATGGACATCACTGGTTACAGGTGTACCAAATATCTTCTTTTGTGTTCAACAGAAAAAAAGAAACACTTAACTTGTGGGTAAGTAAATTTTCAGTTGTCGGTGAACTATTGCTTCAAGTCCAGATGTTAAAACAAGCTTTCATGTTCTCAAGGGTATTAATAACATATTTTGTAAGCTTTAAGAATTTAAAACTGGGGTCAAGGTCATTTGCTCTTGTTTGAGTAGATGCACTTGAGAGAAAATAAATAGGCAAACTGATTTTTTTAAAGTAGTATTGTACAGTATTTGCATTGTTTTGTTGTATTTTGTAAGAAAATTTGAATTAAAAAAACTGTGTATTACTTGTGTATGTGTTTTAATACACTTAAAAAGATTTCAAGAGTTCACACTTAGCTGATGATTGATTATAAAGCTTGTTTGGCATGCTTTCCCGGGAGAGAGCCCTGAGCTCATAAGATCCTCGAGCCCGGGGCTCCCTCCCATTTGCAAGGCGAGAGCAGAGTTTGAGCTCAGGTAGATCTCGAGAACTCCCCTGCTGTAGTAGCTAATGAAAAGATAGTGATTGCTCTTAAGAGATAACTACTTCCTAATAACTAGATA